>OMNV01009855.1:42333-59338 GCA_900303265.1 Brotula barbata | reverse complement strand
AACGCTGTCATTATAGCTGAGAGGACCGGGGATTGGGTGGGATGATGTGAAGCTCCCTGTTTTTGTCTTTCAATCAGATAACAGAGTGGTTTTGCTGTTTTGTCTTTTCCTGGTGGATCGCCAGTCTTGTGTCGAGTGGCTCTGAAGTGAAGCTGTTTGATGTGGCACCAGGTTGCACTCCCCTGTTAGACCTCCAAGTTCACGAGCTGCTACAGAGGTGGGACGGTGTCATAGCAAATGGCGTCCAACACACACGCACACACGGGCAGACACGCACACACACGTTTTCCTATTCCTGGGGCAGTGTGAGATTGGTCACGGTAGTCCTGCAAAAGATGAGATATGGCATTGGAGATAGGAGGTTGGCCTCAGGGATACACACTTACACACACGCGTATGCCCATGGACATTTACACACACTGCTGCTATTATGCACCAGCACGTCCTCTGGCCGGTGCAGGTAAACAAACACGCATTTGTGTGTGTCACAGGATGCACCATAAAGCCAACTTAAGTCCTAGATGATATCTGTCCTATTCCTGGAGCTCATTGGCACACATACAAAATGCAGAATGTACTTTTTTTCTCTTCATCGTTATTACGGGTAGAAATAGGCCATACTATGAAAAAGCAACAAAAGTGCAAAAACTGGCCAAATATCTCATTAAATTAAATTAAATTCACGTCAATTTACGTGCAAAGCCACACTTTACTCCACTGGGAAACTACAGTACCCATCCTCCTATTTATTCCCAGTTGGACCCATTAAAATGATCTGATTAAAGCAGGTCCAATCAGGTCGTACAAATAAGAATACACACGTGCACAAAAGTGCTTCAACCAGATTAGAATAATCTACATTTTGGTGTTTTTTTTCTTTGCTGGACTTATTAAAAGAAGATGATCTGTAACCAGGTACCAAAAATTCCTCCATCACATACAGTACATATGGTACAGAGCCACGTTGATCCACCCCTGGAAGTGGTTTGAAGATTTGCTTTTAGACGAACTCAGTGAGTCCCGACGAACATAAATCTTGCAAACGGCCTCACATACAGTATTTACTAGTGTAAGATGCTGCATTGAGAATCTTTTAAAAATTAAAGCAACAATCTGCAACATTTGTCTTAAACCTCTCTCAATTTTCCTGCTCCTTCATAGTCTAAACACTGTAGTTGTTGTAGCAATAAGGTTTTATGAGCTTCTTACACATCCGACACAGGAAATGATGCCTTATGTTTCCTGCTTGTTCGGAATAATTAAAATGATCTAAGACTTCAGTTTGCAAGAATTACGGGGTCAGAGTCAAAACAAACAACCACCTACAGAAACAGATTCAGTAAAGGAAAGAAGATTTTAATGTAAAAGTTGTCATTACGTGGATGGAATCCACACTATGAGTTTAATCAACATTTCCAATGCTTACATGCATTATGAAGACACTGTGGGAACAGGAAACTTGGCTGCTTTTACAGAGAGAGTTGCAGAGCTTCAGCTCTCATCTTTATCAAATTTTAATGAGCTTTGGGAGAAGTCAACATCCCATCACACAGTTCACTATTATCCCATCAAAATCCTCAGAACCCAATGCAACACGCAGGAACGCAGGAACGCCGGTCCTGTCAGTTGTGCCTGTCAGGGTTTTAGCAGCATTTGTAATCAAGATGACACAGAGCTAATATGGCACATAATCAAAAACAGAAATATGGTGGTAAAGACTCCCTGAAAAAGTGGAATTGCAGACAGGATGTAAATACTTAATCAAAGCTTGTACTCCCTTCCCTGTGTTTCACTTCCCCTCCCTCTGTTTCCCCGAGCCTTTACAGTCTTGTGCTCGGGGGAGACTCTGGGATGGTATGGCTCCGTGGATTTAGCAGAATATGATTTTATACAGAGGTGTGGCATTTCATAATCCTATGGTTGAAGATGTTTTCAGTGCGAACAAGGGTTTGGAGGTGGCAGATCAAAATGCATCAAAATATGTTTGTTCAGATTTGGAATTGAGTAACCGAGAGAGAGAGATAAGAAGAACAGAGCGTTAGAGATAAGAAGAGGGAGCTTTGGAGGATTAATAAGGGAAATGTCAAAAAGTTTGGGTTGAGTTTAGCTCAGTTTTGCCGTTGTCTTGTGTCTTTAGCAGAATGATCATGTAGAAACAGCTTCAGTTTGAACTGAGCAGCGATCATCTGCTGTTGTAAAGACACATTTTTGTCTTTTTAAACAGATTACTCTTGAAAGGTCCTTTCGTCAAATTTGAGCATAAAGAAATGCAATTAATATTGAAATTAATCCCGATTAAGTACAAAAATCTAGCGGCTAATCACAATTTGATCATAGATAAAAGTCATCCAACTCGATCGCTCTAATCCCCTCCTTGGCTGATCCAACCCGGCGTAGTCATCCTGCTACAAGTCTTGGTGCAACACTGTCTGACTTAAAATTCCACTGAAGCCTAAACTGTCCCTCCTGGCGGGGGGAAACCAAACACCATTCATCTAGAGCATAAATCTTAACCGCAGCGATTCATAATCACAGATATGTAGTTCATGTTCTGCCTGTCACTACTTCCCCTTTTCCTCAGACTGCAGACTGTAAGAAACTAAATTGGAGATATTGAGCTCTATTACTGCAATCTTTCAACCACATTGTGTTAAGTGACATTTTTATTGTGACGCTGTTATACAGGGTGTACCATTTTGTAACATTTTGGTTACATTCTCGTTCGTGCCTCGCCCTGTCTGTTGCTGACTTGGACTCCAAAATGCTGCTGTGAGCAAATTAAACATCCACTCTGTTGTTCCTTTGACGTTACCAGCGCAGATGAAATTGACTCCGTTATGTAAGTTGTCAACATTCTCGCGGTGATCTCTCCGACAGTCTCTCTCTCTTTACTCCGCTTTGTGATGTACACCGTTGCAGCTTTTAGCTTTACGCACACTTAACAGATTTCCTGATGCAATCACCGTTTCGGCGGTTTTGTGATTTGAGCGCTTTTAAATTGTCAGGATTGTTAAATATCACAGATGGAGATGACACATGGTTTTTCCATGCCAATGCATCAGTGTGCTTGCAGTCCCGAGTTAAGAAAGTAGTGTCTGACAGGTGCGGGTACGTTTGCGGTGGCATAATTTTGCATCCTAATGAAGCTAAGAGAGAGATTAGAGCTTTTTTTAGAGCTTTTCCACGTTTCAGTGTAATGGAGTGGTAGTGTGCTGCCATTTGGTGAGTATTCTATACAAAGTTATTTACAGTTCATTAAATGGAAACACTCACGGCCCAGGCGGGAATTGAACCCCAACCTTTTCTGTGTAAATATTGAGTCTGCCGAAACAAAAAAGGTTCATACTGCATTCTACATGATTACATAACCTGAACCATTGGGGAAAGATAAAGCCGTAATTGGCGCTACGTAACGTAATTACACCTCAACTCTTTATAATACCAAATTAATTCTCCTGGTGCTGTTCGGGATCTCATTTACTCCAGGGATCTTGGTGTCAAACTCTAATGTTGTCGTAATTGGGTGAAGGATATCAAACCTCATCTAATACACATAACACAAACAAACATGTTGCATACAATCGTTCTTTCACGCCTCTTTGTTAATATCTGTCACCTTCCTCTTTCACTCCTCCTCACAGGACCTCTGCAGAACTCACGAGTTGAAGTGCAATAACGGATATCAGCCAGTCACACATTCGTGACTGGCTGAATTACTGCACGTTTATGGATAAATGAAGCAATATTACATTTAAGACAATGCAGCAGGCTCGAAATGTTGGCACACGTGACGATGGAAAATCTGACTCTGACTGGATGTAAATGTGCAATTGTTAAATTTAATTAACTGAATGCAAGAATGGAGGAAAATCAGTTCTCTGCTTCTTCTTTTCATTGACTTTGTCGGGTGTAAAATAATATACAGCTTATAATGTGTACACCTGTTCGTATGCTGGTGTATTTAAGGTTAAGCTAAAAGTAACATAAAATAGCTTTATTAAATCTATTTTAAGAGTCACATCGGCTCCTTGTAGCACAGAGAGCGGAGGAGACGGAGCTGCAAAACTCTGAAACTTCACCCCAAGCCAAATCTGAGGATAAACGTTGTGATTTTTCAATGCAAGCACACAGCGCAAACACGCAACACCAGAAAACACTTAACAGCAGAGCGATATCTGATGTCTTTAGGCACTTTCAGCCTTGAAAACAAAGTGGCAACATGATTTGTCTCTCAAATTTAAACACTGAATGGATTAAATGGACTGCCTTGATAGGAATCATAGACTGGGTACGCTGCTCTCATAATACAGAATTACTGTGAAATTGGGGCTCGACTCAGGTGTGACTTGTATATTTTCGTCTGCTGGCCGATTATGGCAAAAACAATGAGTAAACTTTTTGTATGGAAATAATGAATATGATAACATTTATCATTGAAAATTGGCGATACATTGCCTAATAGCTGTATTATAATACGAATACTAATACAATCCTAATGCTGAGTGAATTTACTTACAATTACATAATCTAAGCCTATTAGTAGTACCGGATTTTACCCATTTTTACCCAACACTCATGCTGAAAGTATGTATATGACTTAAAAAATAGTCAAAGGTAGCCGAAAAAGAAGAACGAATATGTCTTAGAAATGCGTGTGTGTGTGTGCTCTCGCAAGTATCTGACTGTCCATTCACCGCCATGATTTATTTCTTTATTGGAGGCTCTCTGTGGCTGCCCTGCATCCTCCACTGTATATCTGAGTGTTCACAACATATAATATCATATTGGCCTCTCAAGCTCTGTGCTTTGTACTGTTCTTGTATCTCCTGTACCCCTGAATACTGTGCAGTGGGGATGAGGACTCAAGGATAGTCAAGGATTATGCAGAATTGCACCTGTATTGCATAAGCTCAGGTACACTCTCATTAGCTGTGTGTGTGTTCCGGTGGTGCTGGCGCCATATGCTGCAGTCCAAGAGCCCAACGGGGGTCAATGTTGAGCAGAGTGTTGTGTTATTATTACACCAGCAGTAACGTTGTATGTATCCCCCTCACCTACATGGAAAAAGGGATTAATGTGTGTGACCATGTGTGTGCCAGCAGGCTTTAAATTCCAGCATTCAGTCCCTGTGTGCTGTTTCCCCGGTCCGTCATCAGCCAGTGTGGAAAGAAAAACGCAGTGTGATGAGCAAGGCGATGTTGATCGGACTATTTATAGACAGAGTGCTGGAAAATGTATCAATTATTGAAAATAAGCTGGAGGAGTTCTCAGTGAAGACAGAACTGGTGTGAAGATGAATAATGAAGGATTGAGGTGTCAAAGAGTGAAGGGAGAAAAATAGACAAAGACACAGAGAGTGCAATGTGTGAGCGCATGTGTGTGTGTGTGTGTGTGTCCAGGTTGGTCTGCTCTTGTAGCTGTAGTGTTAATAGATTTTCTACACATTCTCAACAGTGGCATGTGTTGAGCTCAGAATGTTAGGGAACACCCTGAGTGTGATCGCTTTCAGGTGCTAAAGAACACACAAACTCAGTGCTACAACCTGACATGTTGTACTTAAAATACCCAAAAAAATACTGTACATACTCCATTTGTGCAGGACATCTGAAGAAGAAGGTTATTGATTTTTCATGTTATTGATTATTGTTATTGAATGGTACCATAACATAGCATCAGTGATAGTATGTCAGATGAACAATTTTATATACTCCTAATTATAAATACATTCATCAATTATGCACTCAGAAATGTTATTTTGCGACCTTTGTGCTTTTATACGGATTGTTTGTTAGATCCTTGTCCCTTACTTCACTGCAGGGCGCATCAAAGGAAATGAATTTCTGAATACTGCTAATATCCCAGGCGTGGGCTGATGGCAAATATTCCATTATAATGCAGTGTTTTCTGAAATGTCCCGTATGTTTGTGCAATTACGGACACAGGCTCCAGTCCTGCTTTTGTCTTGATTAGTCTAATTTTCAGAAACTAGTGAATGCTTGGAGATGTGTACCTGAATGACTCAACATTTATTAAATATCATTCAACTGACAGCAGAAAGATATTACAAAAACATCACAGCACAATGTGGGCTAACTGAAATGTAATAAAAAGACCAGCTACGTATGATTAGTTTGGTTTTTTTTTTATCAAATGAAAAGCAGCAATTCAAACTAACCACAGCATTGAATTCTCCTTACATAGAACCCCCTCCCCCATGCACCACACATACACACAAAGCTGAGGTCAAAGATCAGACCCCCCATTGTCACATTCATTATTTTTCAGGCCCCTGCTTTCTTTTCCAGAAAGCCCAATTTCCAGGATGTAAACAGTCCAACATGGTGCTGAATACATATTGCCTAGGTTTGAAGCATGAATATGGAAAAGTCCTTTGTAACACACACACACACACGCAGCCATGACCAGTTACCTCCCCCACACAGCAGCTGGAGATCATCTGCTGAATGGTGATAGACATTGAACAACGTAACCCCACCCATTCTCATGTAACATTCATGATGACCTTTCCATTGCCCATTTCTCATTCCCCAACACACACGCACACACACACACACACACACACACACAAACTGGCCCAACCTGTGGCCCCCTGAGATTCTTCAGCAGGTGTGTTCACATACGCTGCTGTTTAGCAGCGTGTGTGTGTCTGTGAAGCAGCGAAGGCTGATAATACGGCAGAGCTACCCAGTAAAACATTCATGTGTGTGTTCAGTAAAAGCTTCATGTTTCGCCAGCAGAGCATAATAATTCATGATGAATGCATGCATGGAATGGATGGATGTAGTGGAGGCAGAGGAATCATCAAGGCCAGACACTGGGAGCTGCCCACAGTCATGAGCTGTTAACCACTGAGCAGCTCCCAGCGGAGCAGTTTGAGGTTCAGCTCTGCGCTCAGACAGGATTACTTATTAAATTTCCAGAACCAACAAACTTCTTTGCAAACCTCTGGAACGTTGCTACCCTCAGCTGAGGAGTCAACGTGTGGTTGTAGAAGGTTTTTGGATTGGATTTCTCCGGGCCTGAAGGGGAAGTGGATGGCGACTGAAACGTTGTCAGACTTGAGTGAGGACACAGGTCACTTGGCAGTGGGTTTCAGTGCCACAGGTTGTTTTCGCGTGGGAGAAACCTTTGAACCAAAGATCAGTTGTACAACATGCATCCATGGCAACGAACGCACTCTGAACTCAAAATAGCGCGGCAAAAATAGCATCCTGTTTTTCATAAATATGTTTGTGCTACCATTCAATGAGCAGTGAAAACAGGTCCGGGTGCGCTGTGTGGATGAATCATTATGAAGCAGCACAGATTCATTCTATAGGGTTTATTAGACTTTATGCTTTTACCAGATGCATAGCATGGCTTGAGCTGTGTTCTCAGTACTCGGATGCATCATTGGAGATATTTGGTCTTTATATACCAGGGTCTATAAGCTTTCGAATGGACCCGTAGGGATCTATGCAACATATGGAGAAGTCGCTAACAGCTAGAGTCTACATGAAGTAATATGTTTAGTTAGAGAAAAATAAGCTTACCACTGCTCCAGAAAGTGTTACCTGTGACATTTTGCCTCGAAATGTATGCGTTTTTCATGGATTGTCAGAACTTTAAAGTGTTTTCTCACATCAGATTGGAGTTCGCAAGACGTCATGGCATAACGTGAAGTAGCTGAGAGAATTTTATGGAGATATAAATGCACTGCGTTGTAACAAAAAATAGTCCCCAAAGAAAAAATGATTTTATAAGGCATTGCCATCATTATAGCATAACACAGCTCTATTTGGAATTCACAAAATATGTTTAGCTTTTATTGGGGCATGAATAACCTCTATCTTTGTGCTGTAGAACAAACAGCAAATGGATCCTTAAGGGTCCACTTAAAGGCCTGTGGACATGATAAGGGTCTAGAATGCTGCAACTTCCAAACAAACAGAGACAATCTCTTTAAAAAAGATCAATTCCTGTAAAAATCTTGGAGTGCCACCTTAAGCCCAAAAAGGATAAAAAATGATCAGGGCAATCCGGTGTCCTGCTGGTTGTGAAATCAAACCTCTTACCTGGAAAACACTACATGATTGAATATCACATTTTATATGGCTGATGTGTTGGAAATGTGCTATTATTCAGATGGAAACGTTGCTAATGTGTCTTGACTAATACACACTGTGTTCCCTCTGAGCCTAATGACTCATCCTGGGGAACACACTGGAGCTAGATTGCAGGTTTCACGTTGCAACATACCTAATAAATGCTCCGTGAGGGCCTCAATTTGTCCTTGTTTCATGTTGTTGTGTTCTTAGTGAGTTAGCTAAAAACCACTTTCATGGACCTGGGAGCTGCAAGCCTGCATTTGACCAATCGGTGACAAATCTAATCACCGGATGATTGTAACCAAAAAGCAACATCATTTTATAATGCAGCCAAACCACATGCAGCAGTGGCGTTTCAGACTGGTGGTGGTAGATCCAGACCACCGTGTTGCAGTTTATCCGGGCTGTTCAAGTGTTTGGTTATCTCATTACATTGTTAGTGTACACATCAATCTGGGCGTTGTTGGGCACAGCAGGGCCATATTGATCGGAATAAAAGTGATGATGAGATCTCTGTCTTGTCGTATTCAGTCGCACGCCGCCTCTGCCATCAGGATGGAGCTTTTACAAAGAGAGTATATGTAACTAAGGAAAACAAAGCATATATCATAGGCGTGTTTACAATGTAATAATGATTGAACACATGGAAAGTGACTTACATGAGTTGCATGTCTACTTGAAATACGGAAGAGGATAAGGGCCAATCTAAAACAGCATTTAAAGAAAATGGTCAGAGTTGTGGCTTTTAAAAAGTCATAACTCGAAAGAAAAAAGTCAGAATTCTGATAGAAATATTTTGGAAAAAAAAATCAAATTTACACATGATACCATGAAGAATATAATTAGGCAGAATTTGGTCTTGAAAAATGAAGCAACTAAATTAAACTGTCTATGTATTTTTTTAAAATGCGCTCAATAATTTCATTCTGTTCCAAATTCATTTTTATATATCTGTATGTATCTATAGCTGTAGGATCACACCAGTTGTGTGAGGCAGAACGCATACACAGATGACATGCACATGTGCTCTTTTACATCACCTGCTGTCCTGTATGAAAAAAGGCCCCTGGGTCGCTCTCTATCTCTTTCTGTCTTATTTTCAGCACCACTGCAGTTACTTTTCATATCTTAACCACACAGAAATTCATAAATTTATGGTGGTATAAATGTGTACTGTACATACCGTATGAATACCTCTCCAATTAGCATAAGTGATTCGTCGTAATGCAGTCTGACATTCCATTAAATAGAAAGGGAATATGATGCAATTTTAATTTTAAGGCCCCCTCAAATGTTCTGGCTTCATCGCCGCTGACAACGAACTCTCCACACATCTTCCTAGTTTAGCATCAGTAAACCCACGGACCCCTTTCACATATTCCACCTAGCGCTTTTGAAGATTTCATAAATACAAACGAAGCACTCGTAAATAAACAAAGGTATGACTATCACTAATGAAGTAGGAGTTTTCTAACTTTTATTTTTTTCTAACTATGACGTGGCGTCGTGACAAATTATCTTCATTCAACTGCTTTGAGCCACTTAGGTTGATGAATCTTGAGACTTCTGTTTTGATGCATCCATGTCTTATGACACATGACTTAAGCTTATTACTGATGTCCTAGACGTACGACAGAAGAAAACCCTTTACCTTAGATATGCACCATTACTGAAGAATTTTTTAATTATCAAAATCCAAAGACAGGAACAGCATTCAACAGCAAATTACTAACATTCTTAAACAAAACAGAATACCTTCGGATACAAAATGAACTGAAACATTATTCAAATTAACTTGGCTCTTCCACAAGGGTTCTGCTTGGACATAAAAACATGAACGATGGCAGTAAATGTTGAGACGAAAACACCAACTACATGCTCCTCTATGCTTTTTCCTGTTTACTGTGTCTGCAGGACTTTGTTCCTAAAATAAA
The DNA here is from genome assembly GCA_900303265.1 of Brotula barbata. Taxonomy (NCBI): domain Eukaryota; kingdom Metazoa; phylum Chordata; class Actinopteri; order Ophidiiformes; family Ophidiidae; genus Brotula; species Brotula barbata. Next base: position 49,296 of record OMNV01009855.1, on the reverse strand, counting down.
ACAGGCGTCCGTTTCTCTGCAATATTCCACCAAAAGAACTTGAACAGGTGAAAAGCCATATTTATGCCTTCTGAGCTTGGAAAACAGAGCTTATGAGGAGCGCTTCAAGGCAGCATCAGATGCTACCAGCCAAATAATTCCAGAGGAGATCTCCGTTTGAAAAGAAAACAAAAGCTGCCAAGCAGCATCGCTTGCATGCAGTAATGTTTTTCCTCAGCCAGGATTGCTCTTATCAAACCCAAAATGAAGGAGTCTCTGCTGCTTTACCAGCTTCTGGAAATTGCCTGAATGTTTCTGTCACGCTACAAACTAAATGACAGTTAGCAGAGCACTGCACGCTTGTAATACACCAGCTAAAAAAGTGCATGGAGAACTCGTAGGCAGCATAATTCCAGCCAAACCCAGTCCTCCTATTTCCAAACTTATTCCCAGCCCACCTAACTGCAGCTAGACTCATTCCATCTGACATGATCCCCGTTGATAGCTTGTCAGATTGCGCCATCCTAATCGGCCTCAGACATATGTCATGTGGGCTATGGATCATTAGCGTGCCCTCCGGGGGAAACGTATCATGCAGTTGAGTTGATGATGATTCATAAATGAACACCTTCCCTCGTTCGCTCTTCGCACTTGCATCCCAAATACAGAAAAGGAAAGGCGAGCGTAAGGAAAGCGGGAAGCATTTCTCTGTCTGCCCATATGTTTTAATCACTGGAAGATGCTGATTTGCACGGCTAAAAACACACTTTAATAGATGGAATGTGCGTGCCATATGTTTTAAGACACGCCTCGTTTGGAAGCGACGTGTTTTGTCGCTGCACATTAAAAATGCTTTCCATTAAAATCGTCTGGTACTCTGCATGATAGATAAGCTGGAGAGAGAAAAAAGACAGAGGGAAGAACGACAAAGGACAGAATGAGTCGCGTTTTGTGGTCGGATTGTCGCGTTTGTAGTCAATTTGCTGCGTTGCACATCAGGCCAAGATTTTCTTTATTGTTTTGCTCTGCTGATCTGATCTTCTCGCCTTGCACCTCTGTGTGAAGGTGAGACCGGACAACCGTACACACACACGTTTAACACGCTTGGAATGCATAGTCTCACCGAGTCTCTCTCTCTCTCTCACACACACACAGTAACAGACACACCAAGCAGTGGAGTCTCCGCTGGACATCAAAGCAAACACTGCCTTCCTGCGCTCTGTCTCACCACTGTCCGTTTAATAGGTGTGTTTATGTGAGCGTAATTGTGAATCATTCGACCCAAAGCAGCTGTCATGACCTCCAGTGCTCATACAGTATTTGATCAATGGGGTTCCAACGATTTCAGTAAGTGAGTCACACACCCATACAGTGTTTTATTCTGAAATCCTGGTGTGAAATTCACACTTATTTTGCATCAATCTAAACTCAAGTAATATTATCTCCACGTGTGCTCACATTTCTTTACCTCGTTAAATGTAATAATGCTTGAAGAGAGGAGGCGGTGGTGGCGGCAGACATTGGAGGGTCAGGGTTCCTGAATGCCTCTAACAAAGTGAAAAATGGACGCAGCACTTGGTGAGACCTCAATTTACCACAGGCCTGAGCTCCTCGACAAACTCAATCCAGCACTTTGTTTAGCCTTCGCTCTCTCTGTTCACACATGATCTGGATCCAGTTGGACTCTTTGTGTTCTGCCAGGGCTCTTTGCTGGAGTGCACATTGTGCTGGATGAATTCAGTGGCCATAAAAGTCACAGACTTCATTTGGTCCTGCTCTGCTTTTAACCCAATTTAAACTTTACTGCAAAAGCAATAAAGTTCACTCTTAAATCACTGTTATTATTTAACGGTCGGTAGTGAATTCAGAGCAGTCTGTGGGATTTCTCTGCTAGATCACTGCGTGTGCCCACATAAAACAGGCGTATATTTGAGGATGAAAATGCCCCTTCCTCCATGACAGATGAATAGACAGATTGTCTGTCCATTTTGTGAATGGAAGAGGCTCTGTTGGTGCGTCATTTAACACAACGTGTGTAACCCATCCAGGAATGGTTTGATTGGCTCCTCTCCCTCGGAGGGTCCCATTGGTTTTGGAGCATTATTATGGCAAAGGTTTTCTTCAGTTTTGTGCTGCTAAATATTGATCATGATGCTTTTTGGGACTCTTTCTTTATATGTTTTTAAACTTCCATCGCCACATAGGATGATGAATGTTTATATATATATCACATTACATGTTTTTCATTTCACATGTTCCTCCTTTCTACTCAGTGTATGACCATCTCAGAGACACTATGAGGTCATGGGGGTTGTGCTCAGGAACACAATGGATAATTGACCATGAAGCGCTAGAGGTGACATCATAAATAAATCACAGCACTACACAACACAATGCTAAATATGAAACAGGATAGAGCTCATTCGTAAAGCTTTTGTGGTGTTAATTACCGCGCTGGGTACTCATGAGCGTTACGATGCTATAATGGATAAGGGACGCAGGAGGACAAGGCCAAAGGGTGTTAACAAGCTGCTGTAGACACGAGAGACTCACTCAAAGCAAAATGTCAAGTAAACAATGAAAGGAGGACAACATAAATGAAAGTGTTGCTTCAGTGGCCTCAGACCTCCCAGGAACAAAACACTGTTGTATATAAATACAACAATACGTGTGAGAATGTACACTTCTGATATTTTTGTGTCACGGTTAAGCTGTGTCATCCCTGGTGTTATTTAAACAAAGTGTTTCATTCACACCATTAAAACAACAGCTACATCCCTCTCTCTCTCTCTCTCTCTCTCTCTCTCTTTCTCTCTCTCTGTGTGTTTGCCTGTGGTGACCTTTTTTAGAGATACCACACACACACACACACACACACACACAAACATACATCAGCCATCTTGGTAAGAAAGCCAAGATTTGGCAAGTAGGCATAACTGGCCTAGTTTTGTGTGTCCATCTGTTTGGTACACGGTGAGGAGGCTTCCCACACACACGCACAAAACCAACGCACTCAATACAGCTATCTCAGGCCAATACTGTGCCAGAAGAGAGAGAGAGAGAGAGAGAGAGAGAGAGACTGAACGGGAAAGTGAAGAAAAGGTAGGAGTGAGGTGAGAATACAAAGCAAAAAAGAGGCTGTGTGTGTGAAAAAGAAGGATAGAAGGTGTGTGTTTTAGTCCAAGTGTGTATATAAGATAAAAATAGAGATCCTGTGAGACCTGTAATAGATAGGGGAGTATTGATAATAATATGTGACAGAGTGTATGGCAGCACAGATTTAATGCATGAATCTTTGTGTGTCTGTTTGCTCAGCATAGAATCTATGAGTCTAATAAATGACACATACAGACCTCGGTGTAATTTATCTCGCACAGCGATCATACACCTATACAGGAAGGCTCTCTAATTTGTTTGTTCACAGATTCCTTCCTTCATATTCCAACCGTATCTGATCCCTCCTGCTTCCACTTGGTTATTGTACAGATGCTTCGCTTTCTTTTTCTTTGCCTCAAATCACAAATGATGTGGCAGGTTTACAATTGGTGAAAACGGTGAAAGAACAATAAGAGCACAACGGCTCATTTGTGCACCGTAGGCTCCAAGCCAGGTGCTACTTAGCTTTTCAACCAGCCGATCCAACCAATCTCGAGTCCTCACAGCGGTGATTTTGAGACAACCAATCAGCATCTCATTTGCATAAAGTCAATGCTATCTGTAAACATGCTGCAAAAAGATGGGGTTTGTCTGCTTTTTTTTTGTCTACGGACTTCATAATCCTTTTACAAAACAACCGGAACTATGCTAATTTGCTTCTTGTAGAGCAAAATACGGGCCCTTCAAATGTAAATACTGAAATGTCCTTGAGCAAGGCGCAGGTTAGGTTAGTAAACAACACAGGACTGTTAGGATCTTGACAGTTTATTCTTCCGCCTTAAAAATAATTCAAACATGCAATAGCAGGAGTGCACATACACACAGTCAGACAAACACACATTACCAACACAGTCTGTCCTTGATTATATTATTAGGCAAAATATTCACCACTCTGTTGTTCCAACACGTCCGGAAAAGGTTCTTTAAAGAGCAGTGGACAGTCTCGAGTCTCCCGTTCTTCCTGCCTGTGCTTACATGGATAGACGTTTAGGTTTAGGTAGAGGGAAATTGACTTGTAGCTGGTTAAGGTGCAAAAACATTGGAACACTCACACAAGTCTCCAGAATAGAAAAAACATGGTCCCCCTCTGTGACTGCCAGATCTCACATTCCCATATTTAACATATTTTACCATATTTTGGAAGTTTGTCAGTTGGAGAGTATTGTGATTGATAGTCTTTGGGAGTTATGTGAACCGAAAGACAATTCCTGAAATCTCTAGAAAGGTTCAAGAGTTGCGAAATGTGCTGCAGTGGAGTGAAAGTTCCGTAGTTTTATTGTAAACAAGAGATTGTCGCTGTCACGAGGACGTCCACTTTATGTACAATGGAAATTCCCCTCTACATTTTGAGTTTTCCATCTTTGAATTCTGCCCCAGTGCAAGTGCACGCACACACCAACCTCTCTAACAGTTTGAGTTTAAGAACACGTCATTGTATTTGGAGTGGAATGCAGTGTAATTTAATAAACGGATCCATCGACATGCCAAGCAAAGTTTGAGCACAGAGGGAAATGTGTGGACAGAATGATCTGAATGTGCACACGGCCAGAAAAGAACACTTTACAATAACCCCGAGACACAAGATTTCAACAGCTGACAACCAGTTTGTTTGCGCTCATTGTCCCTGTTTTGTGTGTAAAAGGCCTGCTTCAGTAGAGAATCTTCTACATGGACAAATGAGAGCACTTGTGGAACATTGATTTACGGTTCTGAAAATGGAAATTCATTGCGGAATAAACAACATGAAATGATAACCTGTCAACGTCAAGGAATAATCCTCAAGGCAGCAGTACCAATACTGAGACAGGCAAATGAAAGAGGAGGAGAAACTTTAATAAGAAGCAGGAGCTAAAGTCAGGCTGATTAACGGGAGGAGGGGGAACAAACCAGAGCGCCCGAGAATACAAACACAGCCAAAGCAGGTTCTGAGCTGAACTTTTCAATATTTTTTAGAGAGCTAAAACTCTTTTCAGGCTTTTCATCATCTCATGTTTCTCCAGATCAAAAACGTCTCTTATCTGCCTCGAATGACAAACGGCAGATCTGATGAGGCTTCAGGATGGAGAAATTTTCCGCATATTGCCATTTAGTCTTTTAAATATGTACTACTTTAGAAATTAACCAAACTCAGTGCTCGTCTTGGTTCACTGCAGATTGTTTTGCATTATTAGTGAGGCCCATTATGTCTGTACCTACACTGAGTACACTGGGTAACAAGGCTGCAGCAAGGAAGAGTAGAAGAAGGAAGAACAGTTAATAATGAGCAAGTATAATACTGACAATCGTGATTTTATTTATAAAATGAACCATATCATGTTTTTCACAAGGTTTCAGGACGCTCAGAGATAAAATGATGGTATGCGTGTATGTCCCATAGAAGTAGGACCACATTTGAAAATAGATTAATATGCCTATACACACACACACACGTATATAATTACAGTATATGTTGAACAAAAGGCAGCAAAACATATTTTGTAATGTTTTGTAAAATTGGGAACGATATATTGAATTAGATCATCTCTAGTAGTTCTAATAAAGTGGTGTGAAATATGTTTGCAAGAGAGAGCCAGAATATAAATCTGCTGCCTGATATTCTATTTTGCTCTTTAAATATGGGACATAATTACACCATTGTTATTCCAGTTATTAATAATTAAAATATGGGAACGGTTATGTCACCCTGGCAACCAATTCTAAATTAATCTATTTTCACCTCTGAATTCTGCAGCCTTTTGTGTGTCTGTGTGTGTGTGTGTGTGTGTGTGTGTGTGTGTGTTGCTTCACACTCCATTTTATTGGCATACCTAACCAGGCATTTATTGATATATGTGCTGCGGTGATAACACCCAGCTCCGATTACAAGTGTTAATGCATATGTGTGAATCCTGCATTTGTAAACGTGGGTGTGAATGTGTGTGTGAGTGTGTTGTCGTCAAACTACAGCAGTGTGGGTCAGGAATGGCTAAGCGTCCCGAAGAGAGGAAATGAAGACAAATGAACAGAGAAGAGCTAAACGCTCTTCCAGTCAGCTCCATATTACTTATCCTCCTCCCCCTCCTCCTCTCTCCTCGTTTCTCCTTTCCTTCCTCCGCCAGAAAATTATTACACACAAAGAAGGACAGAATGCTAATGCGAAAGCACGGCTCTTTTTGTGCGACTTTAACGTCACCAGCAATTAATTCCATGGCGGCGGCTGGCAGGCTATAATAGTAATGCTAAAACCAACAGTGCATCAACGCCTCCTATAAATCTGAGTCCGTGTCAGGCTCCTTCCATTTACCCATCCACTCACTGAGGTGTGTATGTGTGTATACAAAATATAAGCTTACGGCCTCTAAGGCATATTGGAAAGAAAGTTCAGTTTGATGGATAGGCAGCCGACTCTGCACTTTGATTTTCTGAAAATAACGCACTCATATGCTACATTCACCTTTCAGGCTATCAGCGGAGAGTGTGTGTGTGTCTGTGTGTGTATGTGTGTGGAAGGCAGACTGAGTGTGACAGTTGTAAAATGGGCCTGGCTGTTCTGAAATACAGACAGCCTTCTAATGGGCTCTATTTTGCTCTTAATTCTCTCTCTGGACTGTTGCACAGGTAACAAGTAAACCAAAGAGGAAGAGGAGGGAGGGAGTTCACTTTTTTACAATGACATAGCTCAATTGCACCTTTTCAGTTCTCTGCTGGTTGGCTGGGAGGGAAGCCAGACAAAGAGGGAGGGTGGAAGAAAGGAAAATGAAGTGATTTGTGGGCTTATCGATTGGCAGGTCAGGGCTATTGATCAGCGAGTGGAGAGAGAGATTGGAGGAGAGGCAGGAGTGATTGAGT
>OMNV01009855.1:20888-42313 GCA_900303265.1 Brotula barbata | reverse complement strand
AGCGTTCCTAGGAGAGGGGGGTCAGCCCGCCAACCGCTGGAAGGCCCGTGGGGTCCATTATGAATGGCTGCAAAACTAGGGCACCCATGGCTCAGCCGGCCCAGGCCTCAAGCAGCAGCTTCCATCAAATGCTCGTGATAGACGAAAGCTTTGCTTCGATATTCCCCGTTGGAGTCTTTCAGGCAGCCACATCAATATGAATCTATAGGCTTTAGGGGAGGATAATTCCCTTTCCTTCCCCGATCTCAAATTTGCCCCTAAATGGAGACATCAAGAAGGATCTTCTGTTCTCTCTCCGTCCTCCATCTTCACTTTCCCACATTCTGTCACTAACACCGACTGGCAGGTTGGCTTGATTTCCTGCCTTAAGCACAATTCAGCACACTGTTGCTGCAAATTCGGTCAGTTCTTCTCCGGCTACCCTAAATTCCCTCCAGTGACGACGGCAGCGAGTCTGTGATCAGGCATAGCGATGAGGAACATATGGAGCAGGCTGCCTCCCTTTTATCCAGTGCAAACCAGCTCAGCACTTGAGAGCTCCTGCTTCCTGGCGTGCCTTCCAAGCTCTCCCCAGGTTGCCTCTGAGTCCCATCCTCCTGCCATCTGCCACAGGCTTGGGCTTCCTCCAGATAACCAGTGGGGAAAAAACTCTCTCCACCTCTCCTAACCACGGTGGGAGCCAACATGGAGACCAAGTTTCCTCCAGCACTTTTCTTTAAAGCGGGCTGCCAATGTCTTGAGCCTCCTCTGGGATGAACAGCCAATAACGTTGCATCTGGTCACAGGAATAAGTGGCAGAATGATTTAAGGCTTCAAAGGAAATACTCAAAGTGATCACATGTTGAAAAGCCAGACCTTTCAAGTTTTCTTTGATGGCTTCTCAGTTACATTTGTACACCAAACACACACGCAGGTGCCAATTTCTTGTAAGTGCTGGGGGAAGTTTAGGAAGATGGGGTTGTTAGGATTCCAAGTATTTACCATTTGAAAGTTGAAAGGAATGGAATTTTCAAGCAGCAGTCTTCCTATAATGCATGAATGCATAAAGAGCACTGCGGTATAGCTGCTCTTCCTCTTTGTCTGCGTGGCCACCCCGTTTTCCTACTGTTTTCCCAAGACAGCCCGCGTGCTCTGTGGAAATACAACACATTTGAAAGCCCGAGCTGTTGTAACTGTTACAGGCTGGCAGACTTCACCCGTCCCTAATTCTCTCACTCCAATGCAAACACACATACGCTGCGTTTTCCGGATGTGAAGTGAGAGGAAATGCAACATTGATGAAACATTTGATGATGCTGATGAAAGATGGGGTGAGAAGAGATGGAAGTGTGTGAGCGAGGGAGCAAAGGACAGGCGTGGAGGAGATGCAGTAGGTGTGCGGTTGCTGGTTTTGGTGTCAGAACGAGTGCATCCCTTATATGCATGCGTGCGGATCTTCTTGTTCCGATCTTCCCTTCCCACACTTCCACACAGCGCCTTGTTAAAATTAGCAAGCGGAAGGAACGCCATCATTTGTGTGTGTGCACTCGCGGCACAAAAAAGTCCATCTTGTGTCGTTCTGGGAGGTGTGGTGGTCAGCAGGGACGATGAGCCCGACAATTTGAAGAAAAGAGCTGCTGACACTCCTCTCCACAAAACACTGGTTTGAGTAAATAATTGAATTCAAGAGTGCCATGGCAGCCATGCTGGTTTTCTTCATGTATATTGCAGAGCAGCCGTAATCTGTTCACCAGGAACATCTCTGGCTGCCTGCAGCTGGCTTCATAGAGGAGATGAGAGGTGACAGAAGAGGGCTCCCTCACCGGTGCCTGCATTATTGATAAGATCAGGTGGACCGTAGCTGGGAGAGAAACCGGGAGGAAGGGGAACATTGTTATATCAGTTGGCTGAAGAGGTGGTTCAGCCCCGCGTACAGTTTGGTTGGATCCCTGTGTTATGCAGCGATCTTATGACTTCATTGCATCTTTCAGTGAGTTAGATGGGGTTAAATCAAGACGTTTACCTCACTATTTTTGTTAAAATGAATTCTTCAGTAGGTGATATTTTCAATATGCAATCTTGGAGATGGCCGTAAGACAGAGAGCAAACAAGTTTATTTATATAGCACATTTCATACGTAGAGGCAATTAAATGTGCTTTACTTAAATAAAAGCAAAAATAACATCCAAATGAGAAATCAAGGCAAAGATATATAATTTTAAAAAGTACATAAAATGGAATAGAAACATACAATAAAAAGCGAACAGTGTGATTCAAAGTAAAACGAGAGACGGAGTGCATAAATTGAATAAAACTAGCGCTCTGTTTCCAGAATTAAAGTGCAGTAGGAATAAAGTGCAATAAAGTTTTAAAGCTCAATCGTGGCACAACCTGGATTTAAAATTTGAGGCACGTCTAAGATCCTCCCTAAAAGAAACTTTTGATTGACTCAAATTGACAGATTGACTCCAAGTTGTACAAATAAATGTGACGTTAAAAACAGAATACCACATGGAGGAATCTTGACAAGTCTCACTTGTTTAATGTGCCCTCCAAAGTTCAAGCTCATCTTTAAATAAAGTTTGACTAGCTTCATTGAACTGATGCGTAACTGCTTTTATACATAAGATAAGGTAAGATATGGTCGCTATTTAAGCAGTTACACACGAGAGGGAGTCTCTATCGTGAAAGTTTACTTACGTTCAACAAGTACATAATTGCACAGTCTGTATGAACTGTATGAGTTGGCATGGCAACACTGGCCCGAAATCACGTTAACGTAATGAATGTAAACTTTCAGGTTATATTCAACCCAATTAAATGTCGACCAAATGTCAGTTTTTGCTAGAATCCGAGGCTGGAAACTTTTTGTCTGTCAACAAATGGCAGCTTTTCTTTGGAAAATGTACAAAAATAAGATACGCAGGTTTAAGAACAAATATACATAAAAAGCCTTCACTAATGAAGAGGAAGGCTCCAGGTGTTACACGGAGCCATGTTCAGATGTTGGGCTGCCTCTTCCCTGTTTAGGGGGTGTAATGAACTCTGCTGCCTCTAGTGGTTGCCAGTGGTACTTGTGACTAAACCCAGCAAAAATAAAACACTAGGTGGACGCTCTCCTCGCTGATTAACTTGAGGAGGATAAAAGGATTGATTAAAATACACAAACACAGAAACTCCCGTGAAGGCACACACAGTGACAGGTCACCGTGCAATTTCTTGTCTAACACCTTACAGTGTGTAACATTGCACTAATGCAGCCAGTAAGTCCCTCCATCACTCTCCTCCCTACTCTTGTCCCAGCCTGATCAAGACAAATAACCCAGTATTTTCCCTCATATACCCGTCTCGTATTTTTCCCCTATAACAAGCGTAATTAGGCAGATGTCTCAGGCTGTCATGAGCTGTCATATTCTCGGGCTGATTTATGCCACACAACACCTGCTGTTCTCTCAGACTTTAAAGATAACTAGAATAGAAGAGGAAAGGGCAGAGAATTAGCCAAAATTTGGTTACCAGCTGGATATGAATTACTTTTTGAGTATTTGAATGTTGGTCCTTTATAGTGTTACTCAAGGACACCGCAACATTTATGCAATGCAGCTGGAAGTATTTATAGTACGTGTTTTTGTAGCTTACCCGCTGGCACACATTTACATAATGTTTCTATTCGTTTGTCAAAATATTAATTGGATTATTTTCTTATTATTCTTTATTATTCATACAGAGCGCGTCTAATTAATTTGTGAATAGTTGTACAGGTTTACATTGTGAATGTGACCCTGCTGTTTACTGGACACGTTGAAAATTTGCTGTGATTGAATGCAGTATTTATGAATGACAAACAAACCAGAAAATACAAACACAAACGCTGCTCAGAGCCAGCTTAAACAGTAAACAGTGCCGAATTTTAAGGAATCCAAATCTTTAGTACATTTGTTTTTGTCCACATCGGCAGATAATTAGTTACACTGCAAAAAACTGCAACTTATCAGCAAAAGCCACACTGAGGTAATGAATCTCTGTATTGATGACATATTTGGTCCTGGTGAAAATGTTTGGATATTTGGGGGTTTACAATAAATTAGTCTACGGATAACCAATAAATTATCCCTCATTGTGCCCAAGCCATTCATGACAAACTCTTTGAATCTTTGTCGATCATGTTTTCTTTCCAAACACAGCTCCAGGGCTGCTTCTGAAATGTATTTGAAGACCTCTCTCAACAAGATCTCAGCCTAATTGGTTTGGCAATTGCTGTGCTCCCAAACAAACTCAACAAAGGGAAAACTGCTTCAGGGGATTGAAATAATGTCTCGCGCACGAGCCAGTATTAAAAAAAAAACTAAAAAAAAAACTCCACCCTCATTTCTTTGTGTTTAGAAGCCTAAAAAAATAATAAAAAATGTGCTACCAACAAAAATGAGCACAGGGACATGCTTTTATTTCTCTCTAACACAGAGTAATGACCAGTGATGAAGATAAAAGCCACATCGCTGGATCATTATTCCATAAAAAGATTAAAACCAAACCACATTGTAAAGGCTTCAAGAGTTTGCTTGCCTGAATGTTGGGTTGATGTGTTTACACACTTCAAACAAACCTGAACCAGTCTGAAGTAGAACCTCAGACCCTGTAGGATTCTATATCCTCTTTGCCCTCACTGTGCCTTTGTGTGATGCACTTATTTACAGCTAATGCCAGTGGGACTTCATTAAAATTAGAAAGGTACCCATAGCCAAGGGAGACTAGAAATAGCAATGACAAAGAACTCAGCAAACACGGGAACATGAGAGAGGAGGTGAATAAACAACAAAGGCACCGGAGAAAATCAAAGAATTATAAGCCATCGCGTGACGTTTAAAGGTGGCGACATACTGTCAGACCACGATAAGAAAGAAATGAAATACAAAGAATGAATTCCAATTAAAATACAAAGAATGCACATGTCTGGAAACGCATCACTGTTGTAAATTAATGGGGGGAAAAGCTATTTTAATTCATTTCAATTAATTTTGGATATACTGCAGACAGAGGGCTTCAAAAATAACTTTTAAATAGAAATGTGTATGTTTGAAAATGATATTGTGACATTGTTAATGTACCACAATGAAAATGCGAAATAAATGTGTATTTTAAGCATCTTCATGTAAGTAAACGCAGGATTTTCTGGCTATGAGATATTTTAAAGAATAAATTGTTGGACACCCTACATTAGGTCAAAGAATAAACCAATTTGAAACTAATTTAGGTCGTTCTTATACTCACAGAAATTAGTTTTGGCATTAATTATAGCGCTGCCTTCAGAGTGTTTGTAGCTGCTAAGAGTTTGTGTAATTTCCTGGATTGAATGAGACTCACGTGTAGAAAATGGGAAGAATTTTCATTTCAAACATTTCCCTCTGCGTCATATACTTCTATTTAACCTTCTCTCACCTGCCTCCTTCGCTCATAAACACAATTTTTTTTTTCCCAATAAAAGCTATCCTTGCCATTTTTACTCCCACCGTCTCCCCCCTCCAACTGTCTGTCTCTCACTTTATCTCTCATTCTGTGGAAGCCGTAGCGTTGCGTGGGTCTGGCCTGTGTAGGGTGAACAGAAGTTCCCGTTTCGTCAATAATCTCATCCCGTGTTAGCCGGATCAGATCTGAGGCGCACAGCTGCCTGGGTGTGTGTTGCATTCAGCAAGGAGAGGGAAAGAAATTGATAGCCCCCTTTATGTGAGGGACCGAAAAAAAATGGTGTATCAGCCTACACACTACTCAAAAAGACGTAGTTGAACATACTCTCAAGTCCCTCTATCTTCAACCGGAGAACTGTGGCTAAAGGCAGGGAGAGAGGAATTGATGGCCCTTTAGGCTTTGTTTTTGTCCATTTGTTTGCTGGTGCCATGATAAGAACAACAGTGCTGAAGAAAAGCTGTTTTTTCCCCTTTGAAATACTTTCTGTTTCATTCAATTAGTTTGAAAGTTATCTTTTCTTATTGAGCTTGAGGAGGGGCTTCGTTGTGGAAAGTTGTTTTCATTTTTTTCCGCCCTGGCTCTTGTCTGATTGCACGAGATCAATAACTGACTGCATTGGTCCCTTGAGGGTCACTAACCAGAGATCGATGCAGATCACATAGGGTTTCGTTTTCCTCAGATATTCTAGCAGGTATAAACACCATCGTTGCTTTGTTTCTTATTTTTTGTGTTGCAACTGTGATACATTAGGTCACTTCTAGACCCTTAACCCTTTGCTGTAAACGATGACATCAACACACACGGCAGGCAACTTCCCTGCAACTGCTAATTAATCCCTCCTTTCTCCTATTGGTTTTCTTCCCACTTACACATGGCACACACGCGGCCCTATAGCATCCATAGAGCACGTGGCTATATTGATGGAATTAGATTTTCAAAATTACTCTCTCAACCTGAAGCAGCAAGCGGAGACAAAGTGCTGGGGAGAGACGTATAAATCATAATAGAAAACTAAATAATAAGAAGAAAGCACTGCGCCGTTCATGCAGATTTATGTGGGGGCAGTTGGTTTGTAGAGAAACAACATATGTATTGTTGCGTTCGTGCGTGTGTGTGTGTTTGCGTACATTCACAAACCACCTGTGTGCATGACAGAAAGTTTCCACTCCCAGGTAGATGAGGCAAGCCGCTCCATGCCAGTTGCATCACTGGCTGTTGCCATAGTAACCTGTCCCTTCAACATAAAGGTCTTTTGGTGCAGCTCCAGTGATAGAGAGGCTAAAACCCTCTTAAAGAGAGAGAGAGAGAGAGAGGGAGCTGCCCGGCTAAGGAACACATCTGTATTACTTAGCGTCAGCTGAAAAGAAAGGCTGCTTTTATTAGGAAGTAAGTGGAAGATGTCCCCCAGGAGTGCTAGAGCGTAATGAATTTAGGCTCATTCAACATTAATGTGATGTCGTTTCGATGGCACCCAGCAATATCTTCCACCATCAGCCTCCATTTGCTGATTCCCGACTGTCTGTAGGTCATCAGTCAGTGCCAAAGCCGCCGTTACTCACCACGTTCCATCAATTACCGCGTTACTCATCGGTTACGCCGTGTGCGCCGTTTGTGTGCCACCGCCTCCTCGGTGACTCAACTTCTATTCCTGTCACATATGGAAAGTTCAGAGAGAGGACTGTTAAATATTCACGCTCACCTTCCCTTCAATTTCCGCATCCTCTCCTTTTCAAACGGAAATGCTGCAAAATAATTCAAAAAACAGGCAGGTATCCCCACCCTCTGTTCAAAGCGGTGTCCCTTTCATAAAACAGCCATTTTGGCTCTGTCAGGGCGATTCTGTCAGGCCTTATTGGATCTGAGTCCGCTCACGCTTGCCACAACAGTCCATTTCGTGCCTTTTCGCTGTGTTTGAGGTAAACGTAACAAGGCAGCAAAACAATGAAACTGATAGAGCGTTTCAGAACAAACAGAGATTTTCTCCACGCAGTCGACACATAGACACACATTTAAAAGTAATAGGAGCTGCTCCGTTGGTGGCGCTTTTATTGCACCTGCGTCTGTCTGAAGCTATTGAAAAGTGAGGGGCTTGGATGGAGCGTCAGCCAGTTGATATAACAAAATATAAAGGGAATGATATCCAAATAATTACTGCTATAAAATTGCATTATACATAACGAAGAGGTAACTCCATTTTTAACAGTCATCATATTTGACTTAATTGATGGATTGAAGAATGGGGCGTTGACTCAAAAGAAAAAAGAAGGCTGAAAGACCGTGTTCTGCTGCACAGGGACACGTGCTTCCATTCACCAAAGTGGAAGCTGAAATTTGGAAGACTGAGGCCGTATCAAACTGTGGCGCAGCATAATTGGCGTTAGATTGCTGGTATTTAACGGATGACATGTAAATGCACCAGACAGTCACTTTGACAGGAGCAGAGTGGACATTTTGTCTTTTTTTTTTTTTTTTTTTGCACAATAGGATTTGCTTCTTCATCCTGGAACAGTGAAGCTGAAGCTTTTAATGCTGCGGGAATAGGGGGAATTAGTTCATGCTCTCGCACGGACCAGAAAGCCTTCACAAACGCACATCATCACACTTTCACGCAGGGTCTCACAAAGCTTACAGTCATGCCGGAACTGATACGGACTTTACTGTGCTGCTCATATTGACAAAGAATATGGAGAGACCTAAGAAGAAAATTTTTAAAGGAACTCTGTGTGTAGTGCAAGTGATCATAAAATGCAGTTTTTACCAGTGTCAGACTAAAACATCTGGCCACGTCTAATGATATATTCACCATAATATTCACAGGAGAGAACATGTGATCAATATGTGTATGTACCGATAGAGATAACGGTTCTCCTTTTTCGAGGGAGTCAGATTGTACTCTGAGTAACAAATCTGTGAATCTATTCACTCAAGCATGTGAATGATTAATCGGCTTACAGTCAGCATAAGCAATTTATGCATTTCCTCACCTGCTGCACTTCCTCTCTTAAGCTGATTAAGCGAGAAGCCATGTATGGAATCCTATTAATTCTCTCCATGTATTACTCCATACTTTGCTTAAATCCAAGACAGGCAAAACTATGAATATAGTAGAGAGAAATGTTAAAAGCATGCCCACCTACTTGTTTTTTTTCAGGTAAAAACAGGCCATTTTGGGTGCTGTCCCTTTTAAGCCCCCCCGTCCGTAAAAAATTCTTTTGTGTTCTTTTTGGACGGCTGAACTGCTAACAGCCTGGTCCTGGACTGTAAAACACACAAGAGGTTTCTACCCTCAAAGTTCAAGTATATGTGTGTGTTTTGACTTTCAGTGTTACGTCAGATTTTTATCCATTAGAAGAGAAATTAACAAAAAGTACAATAAGTACCCTTCAAGACTTGCAGGTTGAAATATAATTTTTTTTTTTTTTTTAAAAACATGCCAAGAGAATTTACTTTCCAATCTCCATAAAAGACAATTCTCTTGACTAGTATAGAATAATGAATAAATGAATGTGCACATACAGTGATTGCCTCAGTTCATTTAATTTCCCACAGCACTCAAGTGTCTGACTACCCCAGAAACCTCTGCATTCCTCCTCCACATCATCATTGCTTCCTGTAGGAGTGTAACAGAGATGAGGATGAAATTTTATCACGTCTCGGAAACATTATGCCTGTCTGTCTGCAGGACATGTCCATCAGACCCTTGCTGTTCCTTTGATACGGGGTCTGCACCCCCTAGAGAGTACCTGTCCATCAAGCAGGGCTGCCACATTTCTTACCTTTGATTTTATGTGGATACAGTTTGAGTTTTTGGTGGTGCACATTTGTTTTTTCAGACAGCAGTGGCTGTCATTATTCATAACTACTCACTTTTTTAATACAAAGACGTTGCATCCTGCGCGTCTTCTTTGTGCAGGAGCGTTTATTTATTTGTCTAGTCATTGATTTATTTTGCTACAAATCCCTACACTTATATATATATATATATTTTCACATTTACACCGCAGGCACAAAATCATTTTAAATAATCTCTTTCCAGGTTCTTATATACTTTGTCTGTGAAGGTAAACCTCACGCTGCAATGGACACAAATGTGACTGAAATAATGATCAAAGTTATCGCTTTCTAAAGCTTTAAAGGTCTGCAACACCTTAATTAGATCTCCCAGTAGAAAAAAAGGATTGATGGACTTGTTGCCGACAGCTTTGGTGTGCGCAGCATTGATCGCTGCCACGTCATTCAGCGGAGTGAGCAAGGGACCCATTATGTCACATCATAATTATAATAAAATCATAATCATGGTGATAGATATCCGCGGGAAGGTGCCCCGACTGCACCGGTGAATATCCAGGGTTTGGACATTCAGACGGTGGGGGAGTACAAATACCTGGATGTTCACCAGAGCAATAAAGTGGACTGGTCCAAAAAACACAAAAAGGACCAGAGACTGAGGTCCTTTGGAGTGTGCAGGACACTGTTAAGAACATTTTACCACACTGTGGGGGCATCTGCAGTCTTCAATGCGGTGGGGCTGTGGAAGCACTGAGAAGGGCAGAAAAACTGGACTTCCCCTTGGACATCACAGTGGAGGTGGTTGAGAGGAGGATGTCAGCCAAGCATGAATCATGGACAAGAGCTCTCACCCACCGTATCAGACTGTAGGTGAACTAAGCAGCTCCTCCAGCAGCAGACTGCTGCACCCACGGTGCAAGAAGGAGCGCAACCACAGGTCCTTCGTGCCAACCGTTGTCAGCGCAGCAAACCCTAATGTAGCACCGTCTGAGTCCGCCTCATCACTCACAACACGCAGACCATTTTGCACTATTCTCTACATCAGTTTTAGTTTTTACTTCCTTTACTCACACAACGCAATCTATGTGTTCCAAGTTCCAAGTATTACTTAGAAGGCAATATTATTTCTATTTATAAGTGATAGGTGTATATATGTAGGTGTTCATATTCTGTATTTTTTATTCTTTTAGTCCATTTATATTCCGTCTTCAGCCTAGTTTGTGAGCTGCTACAACGTGCAAATTTCTCTGTGTGGGATCAATAAAGTTTATCTCATCTCATCTTATCTTACCGTGGCTTCGAATAGCATGGAAATTCCATTTTGTGTGATTAAACGACAGGAATGTCTGATGTGTAACAGATTTTCTCCCACAACATTGGTGTGAGAACATCTGGGTCAGAGATTTGTTTTTGCATGTAAACAGCACCTCTGCAACGGGTGCAACATGTGATTTCTTAAATAGGTCGTTTGTAAATGTAGCATTTGTGCCCTCAGCGTTGGTGTCTTTAAAGCTGTAGGCTAAACGGAGATCTCTCCTTCAGGGCGTTCTTTCCACCGGCACGCATGCGATCACATGCACGCAGCAGTCAGGCTAGGGTCAGTAGAAAACACGGGATCGGACCATGATGTTTACATAAGATGTCCTCATATGTGGTTATTACGCACACACATTATGTCCGTGCAATAGCAGACATTCACGTTTCTGCTTCGCATGATGAATGTCACAGTGTATCAGAGTTCTCTGTGTGTTTACATGATCGTATCGTGGTCTGACGGTCTTAGTCACACACAATTTAGACCGTTACTGATGAGATTCATATTTTCTGTAGTCGATTTGTTGATTTGTTTTGATTCATATCATGACGTTTGTGCAATTTTTACAACTTTACTGGGATTTACTGCGATCGTGATCAATACTTTAAACAAAGACGCAGTTATTACATTCAAACAGTGTTTGTTCAACCTCAGCTCTCTCTCTCTCTCCTTCTCTCTCTCTCTCTCTCATACTATCAGACTCTCCGTCGTACATCTGACACAGTTCGATTGAATTTCACCCCTTGTCACTCTGCTCGCATGGCTTCTCCTCTGACTTCTCCCTAACACACATTCAGACACACACACACACATACACAGAGCATGGTGAGAAATGAAGAGCAGTGGGCCGGCCATGACAAGGGCCTCATACTTGCACCTGGCAATGTGTGTGCATGTGTTTGTGTATGTGTGTGTGTGTGACACCTAATGCCTACAGCTCTCAGACACACATGCTGTCAGGAATACAGATGCATTCAAGGATACCTTTGCACGCACATACACACACTTTTTTCCCCTGGTACAAAAGAAAGTGAGCTCAGGTAGCTGTCAGGCGCTCTCCCACAGGGAACATTGGCCAAGTCAAAAACAGCCTCCTCGCCTGTCACTCTACACACACACATGCACACACAAACACACACACACACACACACGCGAAGGGAGGGAAGGGAGACAAAATGAGATGCCTTAGGCAGGTGCTGGACCATTTGTCCACGCTACACCCAGTAGTGTGCGTGCGTGCGTGCGTGCGTGCGTGCGTGCGTGCGTGCGTGCGTGCGTGCGTGCGTGCGTGTGCGTGCGTGCGTGTGTGTGTGTGAGTGTCTGTCTGACTGACTGACTGTCCATTCAGTACAACAAAATCCACCTGCCAGTGGGTCCAAGTGGACATGGACATGTGTTTAGCCTTGGCCTGTGAATGAGTGATAAGAAAGTCTCTGTGTGTGTGTGTGTGTATATATACGTGTGTGCATATGGGTGCAGTTGTGTTGGCCAAGTATATCATCAGCTCTAAAAGTTTTGAAGTGAGTTTGGTTTCTGCGTTCAGCCCCCTTTTGTCCGTCCGTTTCCAATTAAGCTGGATACCTATAAAGGCCTTGCCATCTATGACCCCTGACCCCCCTTGCCCCGACCCACCAAACCAGTTAGCTGCCCACGCTGAGGTGGGCACTGAGCCACAGCGGCTGTAGCTGCCACCACGTGGGTCAATTATTGTCTAAGTTGATGTTGCGGACACGCCTGTGCACTCTCCCTCTTTCATTTGTGTGCTCAGCGGCCTGACAAAGTTTACAATGCGGTCTTCCACACATGATTAAAGCTAAGAAAAAAGAAAAAAAAAAAAGCTCGAGGATCAAATCCTTGAGATTTGTTGTCTTAAGACTTCAGAATTGTTTGGCTAACCTTGAGTTGTCTCAATGCTTAATGGACTGCATTTTTATAGCACTCTTCTTGTGCAAAGACCACTCAAAGTGCTTCACAGTGTTCGCCTCACATTCAGCCATGCACACCGACACGGCCGAGGTAACCATGCAAGGCCCACTCGCCTGTCGGGAGCAATTTGGGAGTAGGGTCTTGCTCAGTGACCTTCGACATGTAGGAGCAGGAGCTGGATCTGGCCCGGTACAACCTAAGCCACACCGCCTCCGTGTCACGGTCCCTCCGTGTCTCGGTCCCTCCGTGTCACGGTCCCTCCGTGTCTCTGTCCCTCCGTGTCACGGTCCCTCCGTGTCTCCGTCCCTCCGTGTCTCCGTGTCTCCGTGTCACCGTCCCTCCGTGTCTCCGTCCCTCCGTGTCTCTGTCCCTCCATGTGTGTCTGTACCATGGATCCTTGGAGTTTTGAAGCAGTGTTTTCAGTTGATGAAAATGTGCTGCTGGCTTGATTTCAGTGGTGTCACACACCTTTTTATAGCTTTTGTAAAGATTTCCAGCCTAAATACTGGTTCTCGTTACAGTCAGGCCGTCCTCCCCCCATTATCTCACATGTGACACAGTTCTAGTTTCGGTCAGGTCGTCCTTGGAGGCACCCTGCTCCAAGCACTGCAACCTGGACGCACCTGGCAGCACTCAACATAAACAGATAACACCATCCTTCTCTGTCTGTTCCTTGCTTATATAATCTCTCTTCACACTTTGCTTTTGGTCACTCTGGGAACTGCTGACCTCTCGAGAGACTCAGACCTCTTCTTTTACAATAAAGACTAAAGATAAATCTCTGCAGTCTTATGTTCTTCTCACCAACAGATTTCCACAACAAACAAAAGCGTTTGTGGCGTTTCAACAAATTTCACTGCAAGTCTGATTTATTAATCAAAACTTTTCGAAGAATTACAGATCAGTCTAAATTAAAAATCAGGGGCTGGCGTGGATTCAACCAAAAATAATCTGTTTTGCTGAGGTTACATTGCAGATGTAATTCAACAAATAAAATCAATAAACCAGCCTGGTTAAGATTTTCCTCACATGAAGTGCAATTCTAGCATCGACGAGGCCCGCTTTTCCCAGAGTCACGATAATCACGTTGGGCTGAGAGATCCTCAGCAAGTTCTGCTGAAAGGCTTGTAATTGAAGACTGATTGTTCCTCGTGATGGGAAACAATTGTGGCAGTGTTACACTTTGAATCTCTGACAACACAACGTTAAGTAATCAATGCACATTCCTCTTCCTTGAGCTGATTCAATCTGCATGGTTGCACACGTATATCAAATACAGTTATATTACATTAAAAATGATTTTATTGTTACTTTTCTGGTACTTAGCTTCAGTGTAGTGTGTGTTTTTACAAAGCAGCTTCCAGAAGTAAAGGGAAAGGATCCGAGCTGGGGGATGATGCTGTCTGAAAGGGGTGCCGTGACACCCGCAGGATTATTTACCTGATTGTATACCTCACAGACATTGTGTTTTATGAAAATAGCATTAACTGTAAACATACAGTTAGTACAATTTATCTGCATGGTCAAAACTAACGTATATCTACATTAGTCCATTCATGTCCAGTGACTTCCCACCGATGACATGACCAGTATAATGAAGATATCATGATCTGACGTTATTGTCTCCTCTTCCTCCCTGGCAGGCTGCAGAGGGAAGCTGTGTGGCTTTGGTGCTACATGTGAGCGCGACGCAGCAGACCCAGCCAAGGCGGAGTGTGTTTGCAAGAGAGTGGTTTGTCCATCAGTGGTGGCGCCGGTTTGTGGATCAGACTCGTCCACTTACTCCAATGAGTGTGAGCTGGAGAAGTCCCAGTGCAGCACGCAGCGACGCATCAAGGTTCTGCGCAAAGGCCCCTGCTGTAAGTACCATCACCTGCCTGCCCGCCGACCCAGACATGAGCAGAATGTATCCGCTCCAACAGCGACATCCGAGATTTGTCTTCCATTTAAACAAATAGGAACCGGTTTCAAATAATTCATGCGCTTTTTAAATTCAAATTAACTCCTTTTGAAAGGTCTTTCAAAGATGAGCTGTCGTTCGCCTTTCAAAGTTTTCACACAGTGATTTTGAATCCTAATTGCCTTTTTGAGGGAATGCAAGCGAATCTATAAATGTAAGAATCAAAGTCTCTTTTAAGACACACGGATCATCGTGTCTTTTCAGTGTAAAAAGCACGTGTGTAGGTGTTTGTTTAATAAAAAAAAACCAAAACTCTTGATTTAGCACTTTTAATTTCTTACATATTTTCAATGTCACTGCCGGTTGTTCCGTGTGCTGTGTTCACATTCCGAGAGATCAGATTTGCTTCTGTGATCCAGAAAATATCAGTCAATCTCAGAAGGACCATTTCATCTGGTTTGGAAAGCTCTGTGACCCGAGTCTGACAGACCCCATTAAATATCTGTCAGAGGTGAATTTAAAAGCTGTAAAGTATAACCGAATAAACTGCTTAAGCCATGCTGAATGTCTCATTTGAGGAATGAAGTGGAACAGCATGAACAGGACATGGGATTTGGATGTTTTCATGTTTGGAACAGAGGGCTAACACGGCTGCTGCTCATGCAAAGCCACACATCCCTGACTGACACTTAATTGCTTGTTATTGTCAAGTAAATGAATTTCCATTACACACCATCCCAATACAACAGGATTTGCCTCTCCATCTTTATCCCCAATTACAAAACAAGTTCCCATTATGTCCAATCTATTGTCTTTCCCAAATGGCAGCTGTCCCGTGCTTAAGCGCCACGTGCAACCCCCCTCCCCCCGCAACCACCAGCAAAAAGTGTGATATTCGCTGTTCCCATTGGTGGCCATCAAGCGCATATTATATCTCTTCGCCCCCGGTGGGTGCCTGTAGGCCTACTGGAGCTCTCATTGCTTCTCTTTAACAAAGCTCATGAAGATCCTGGGCGCTAAGGGGCGTGCAGGATTCCTGCCAAAGCCCCAACATTACTGCAGCTTCAATAGCTACAGTGTTTCATCAGCACCATGCCTGCTTGCCAATGTGCGCACACCGCTAATTCCAGGGGTTTGATTGTAGCGTTGGCTTGAGCCTGGCACTAATGACATGCTTGGTGGCAGCCCACCGCTGGCACCGCGGAAATGCATGGAGAGAAAGGCTGGAGAGAGTCCAGCAGAGACGAGGCTACAGTAAAAGGAGAGAGGTGGGAGAGAGAAGGAAAGAAATATTAAAATCACTGAATGGGTGAATGAGCGAGAGGGTGAACGTGGTGAGTGGCAGCAAATAAAAAGGAGAGTACAAGAAATAGAATAGTGAAAGGGTTTTAATATTTTTTTTTGGAGCGTTAAGGCCGTCAGAGCTCCGTAATTATACCCTTGCCGGCAACAGCAAGAGACTAGAAAAATGAAAGACCCAGACATGTATAATTCCTCCCCGTTCTCTTAACAAGATTGCTTATAATTATGGTATTGAAGATAATGACTATATACTCCGCACCAAAGTGATTCTCTCATCTCAGGACATGTCACATTTGCAAGTCGAAGCCAAAAGGCTTTCAGGACACGCCTCCTTTATAAACGGTCATAACTGACGTTGACCCGTGGCCAGGCAGGTTTCGTTCCCACATCTTCACCCTATCATTGAATCTGACTCCTGTAAAAAGAGAGGAAGCATAAAGTTAGTTTACAGCTGGGTTGTACCATTAATGGTGATGGAAAGTTTGCCGGCTGAATTATAGCTTATTTTTACATCCTGCTCCAGATTCAGCATGTTGCCTTTTTATCACTGCTCTGTAAATCCCTTGCACAAACCCTATTGGAATTTGATGGCTCAGTCTGCCTTGGAATGATTTGGGTCTACTGTGGCTTTACCACAGCGAGCGGTCTGTGCCCCTCTGTGGAACATGAAGAACTAATCATGACCCAATGGGAGGAAGAATGGGTCACAATGACATGAAGTTTATAGTAGTACATAACTTTCAAGACGTGTTCTGTGGGTATTCAGCATTCTGCTGTTTTGGATGTATCGCCCAGATAGAGTCCCGTCTGACTGACTCATTAACTGCAGATGTGCCACAACTGTCTCAAACAAACACCCAAAACCAATCCTGCTGGTCCAGGGGGGGATTGTGTAAACCTGTTGGTTTTTATCCAGCAAGGGTTAAATCAAGGGCAACTGGACTCGATGGAAGATACTTGAAAACATTTCGCCTCTCATCCAAGAGGCTTCTTCAGTTCAGTTGAGTTCAGCTGAGTTCGATTGAAGCCTTCTTGGATGCCCATGACCTGGATGACTGAGAACCCTCACAGACTTCTGTTGGTTGTTGTGCGTGCTGTTGAAGAAATTTGTGTTTTTAGTGTGGATGGTCATTTTTATCTTTATATTTATCTGTCTCAGTGTGGTTGTAGCCTTGGTCTGATTACTGGTTTTAGTCAGCCTATGTTTCCATGCTCAGCGATGTCAAGCCTATTGCTGTGCATGCAAACATAGCTACTGCAAGAACTATAAAAAAAACATGTAGGGATTTTTATTCACACTTGACGCAGCAGGTTTTACTCATCCAAGAGCTGCCTAGAGCTCAAATACCATCAATTCTCAACTGTAGGCCAGCAGTGCTTTTAGTACATTGAAGTCAGGATATTGTGCCCCAAGTCATGAATAATTTTGCAGAACAGAAACTGTCTATAAATGTCCTCCCCGTTAAGCGAGTTATTTCCTTTTATGTGTGTAATTTTTCTGCTGTGTATGATGTCAAGTTAGTGTCAATGTCAGTGTTGTCCACTCAAGGCAAACTCTATCTGGCTGGTCATCTGTCTGTCTGCAGGCTTATTAAGTCTCTTTCAGGGACGACGCCTTTTTGAACAATAATTAATAGCATATTTGTCTTTGCTCAACTGAAAGCATTTAAAAGATCTGCTGAGGATATATAGACGAGTTTCCTGCAAGAGAGAGGTTCAACTAAATCATAAGATGCAGTTGAACCTTTCATCAGAGGAGCTTTGTGCGGGCGAGTTTGTTTGAGTGCAATGCAAAAACATCTCTGAATGTATGTGGTGTGTGCGAGTGTGAAGAGGTCAGGGTGAGCAGGGCGACGGCGTCCAATTCTCTCTCTGTGCCTCCAATAAATTCAGCAGTACAGAGGGTTCGGACAGGTCAGACCGACTCAGATTATGGATTTGCCAGGAATGATGGAGGGAGAGGGGCACAAAGAGGAGGCAGGAAAAGAAAAGTTCAGGAAAGGAGAGAGCGTTTAACTTTAAGAATAGTATAGGCGGATGGATTGATGCTCTTGTGAAAGCCTCGTTTGACTCATTGGATGAATGGGGGGTTTGAAAGGAGTGGGTGAATTGGCTGCCGTTCTTAGGTACTGTCATGTTCGATTCAGATCAACAAGGGAGACTTCACTGTCGTTCGCAGTGCATTCACAGAGGAAGTTTTTTGTCACTGTACCTTTATAACAAGACGTGGGTGTCAGTGGAAATCTGGCTGACTTTTGGAAAAGTCACGTCGTATGTAGTACAGCGCGGTCAGGACTTTGACTGAAAGAAACGTCTGGCAGATGTCGTGACCCTTCAGACAACCGTTTTCTTCCTCTTAAAAGCATCCTGCTTCAAGGTACTACGCCTGTTTGGCGATGGACAGAACAGGAACAGCATGATGTCGTTCCACAGGAGCGACAAAATTACATATGTGGCAGTTAAAATGCGATGAGTTGAATTTTTTTGTTACGCTGCTTATTCGGTGCTCAGTGAGTCAAAAAGAAGTCGGTGTTGGACTTCAGACACAGGGATGGGAAAGCATCTGTAAGATGACAGCAACTCTACGATCCCCACATGGTGCATATTTAATGTTCTCAATGTTCTGAGTTTGGATGACAACCATTCACACCACAGCCATATGCCGACACGCTGCAAATAAGCGCCAGTCTACCAATCTGTCTCATTTTTAGTCCTAAAATCCATTTAAAGGGGACATATTTTGTGTTTCCTCATTCGATTTGTGATATTTTAGGAAGTGAGTGTTGGACACTGGAATGTACCCGAGTGGAGGCTCATGAGACTAAAAGATGTGTGAACATCGGGATGTAACCTGCACCCGGATAGACACACTCTGTGGATGCTGCATCGTGCCAGTCGATAGTCAGAACACTGTCAACAAAATGCATAAACGTAAACGTTCGCTCAGTGTGCAGAGCAGTGCTGCATTGAGGGAGTGTATCAGTGTGTTTTCTGCACATTTTCATATTGCCAAGTGAAACCTAGATCGTTTGAGCCCTAATTGAGAAGAAGAATGTAACTACTTATGTATCCTGTCTGGTTTAGTTGACATGAAAAATCACACAATGAGGGTTTCATAAAATTTCCAGTTCATATTGTGGATTTTACTATAACAACAACAACCTGTTTCGAGATACTAAAACTGGTTTTCTGCTATAAGAAATATATATTTAAAGGGTGAAATAACTTGAGATGCATGTTTAATGCAGTGAACCATTTGATAAATCCTCTAGAATGGCAAACAACATTGTGCAATACAACGTGTACGCTTATTTACAGTGCATGAGTTATTTAGAGTCTAAACTGCTCCTCAAGTCTGTGCTTTTCTCCTGTCTCCCCATAAATTCCTCTCCTTTGGCACTGCACTGACAGGCCCTGGTATTTTTACACCCTGCGCTGCGCGGTATTGCTCTGCTCGCTTTCTCTCAGCAGCACAAAATCCACTTACCACAGCTTGTAGAAATATTCATTTAGCTAGTTTGTCGTTATGAGCAAGGTGCTAAATGAGTGCTGCTACAAGCAGCAGCAACACTCATTTAGCACCTTGCCCATAACACTGAATTCTGTATTACGGGCCAAAGCGGTCGTCTAAGTCTCCTCTTGAGGGCGAGGCAAAACGACCCTTACATTGTTCTTGCGTGAGCACTTTGTTGCCCCCAGTGCTCCGCTCTAATATTCACATAACCTGGCCAACTCCTTCATTATCTTCCTTTTGTTTTAGATGGATGATTTGCGATGGGAGTTGGGGGTTACATTTCTGGTGGTTAGGCAGCAGGCGGATAATGACTTAAGATATTGTCAAAATTAAAAGGAGAAGCCACGTCTGAAGTGACCCAGCGGGAGGGCCTTAGAATGACATGAGACTAGAGGAAAAAGAAAAAAGAGACACTTTGGGCCTGCGCGTGTGAGTACGCTACAATCAACGGGGGAACGTGCACCATGTTGGCTCTCCTAATATTGGGATTGGAGCGACGTGGTAAATACACTCCCCTCTTCCAGAGAGCCAGAGGCGAGGTGCAGAACTCATCTTGTGTGGTCACTGTAGCGGAACCGTGACTTTCTATTCTTTTTCACTTCTTCACGAGAATCGTACAACAAGAAGAGCAAGAGTGCGGATTGTACTCATGTTTGCGCGCATGTGTGGGAGATGAGTGGGATTGGAGAAAGATTTTCCTCTTTTTCTCCGATGCGTTGTGGTGGGAAAGCTGTCATTTAGTTTGCTCCAATATGAAGAGGAACTGAACTGTCACTGACTTAACCGATGCCTCCCTCAAAAAACATGGACCTAAAATATATTTATAAATACATATATATATATGATGATGATTATTTCTAACCTATTTTTACTTAGACTTTGTCCTCAGGCATCCCAAACATTTAGTCTTCTTCCTCAGATATGACAAATACTCCGTGTTCAGATGCCCTTCCAATTTTCTAATCCTATTATGGGGTTTAAGGCAAATCTTTTTAAAACAATCTCAAAGTTTTTGTGCCTTGACTTCCAGTCCTAGATTATGAAATTGTAAAAATGATTACAAAAATTAATCAAAATATGCTTTCCACCAGTTGAAAATGAAGACTAAAATTGAAAGATAAAGTAAGGCAACTGTTTTTTGAAGCTCCCTGGTCCTTAAGTTAAGGTCACAACAAATGTATTGTATTTTATATAATTGCTGGGTTTTTTTTTGGTCAGATCCCACCCCCCAACACATTGTCGGACTTGTCTTCCCAGTATGAACACTGAAAATGAGTTGTTGGCATCCAACATCAAAAGAAGCCAAAGTCAACATCCAGTCTGTGTTGCTGTTGTGTGCGTTTGCTTGTAGTTCTCAGCATTTTTTGCACTCCTTACTCCTCTGCTAATCGCAGCGTGTCCTCCGAGAAATTAGCGTTGTCTGACGTGTTTAGCTACCCCAGCTGAACCCTTGTCTCGCGCCTGCTTGTTAAGGTGTTTGGTCTGGATGGGTAAAGCCCTGATGTTTCCTCCCACGTGGCCAAACGTTGGCTGGGAAAGGAGCTTTGTAGAAATCTCTTTGTACAGTGAAGCAGTGCTAGAGCCCAACTAACAAACAGCTCCCTCTTCCTTTTCCTCCTCTCCTCCCTCATGCTGGTACCACTCTATTGTTACCACGGTGACATACCAGTGTCCCTCTGTGGTAATCGTGTTTGATGGTGGAGATGACTTTTAGTTTCACCAGAGAAGTTTCCTCTCTGGTTCAGTGTCACTGAGCAGTGCTGCAGTTTTCCTCCCCACTGCCTTTTGCTTTTCCTCTTCAATGTACTTTCCTTTCCTGCTTCCTCTTCCTGTTTGAGCTCTCTTTTCCTTTACACTTCTTTTTGTTCTTCTTCACTGTTTTTTCCTTATATGCTTAACTCCCTCCTTTCCTGCTTGCATTCCTCCTTCCTATCCATTTCCTTTCTGTCCTCTTCTCTTTTCTTCTCATTTCTTCCTCTTTCCCTCTCCTATCTTCCTCTTTCCACCTTTTCGCCCCTTACTCCAGTCTCTCTCTCTCTCTCTCTTCTCTATTTGCTCGCTGTTACACATGCCAAAGATATCTTGGCCTCTGTCTCCTCACTTCCTCCTCACTTCCTCCTCCTCTGGTTGCTTCTCAAAGACTTTTGAACAAAATCACTCAGTTTCTTGCTGCTTCTCTCATCAGCACTGGCACACACACTGAGTTATCTAATTTCTCCTGGAGGATTGCTGAACAC
>OMNV01009855.1:0-20513 GCA_900303265.1 Brotula barbata | reverse complement strand
CATCTTGCGAGCCGATGAATTGGAAAAAATTTTTTTATATATATATATATTTATATATATACCGCATTCTTGCAATCATACTTCACACACACACACTCAGATACAGACACACACGGAGAAGGGATGATAATGGGCTTTGCTGGATTCCTCTATCTATCTTTACTTGCTATTCCATTTGTCCATGACCACTGATATTTTAAAGACAATTCATATCTACCTCCCTTTCTCTTTCTCTCACTCTCTCTCACACACACTCTCCGTCTTTCTCTCTTTTTTATCTCTTTCTCTTACTCTCTCTGCCACCCTCTCTCTTTATCTCTCCCTCTCCGCTGTTCACCTCCCTAAAACCTGCAGGCAAACACTGATTATGCACAGGCATGCACGTACATCCATATATACACATACACTTTGGCTTCTCCTGAATAATACATTGTCATTTGTTATTTTCCCTGCGTATACTTACACAGAGATTGAAAAGAGAGGAAAAAAAAGAAAAGGAAAAGTATGTGTTGGAAATATGACGATAACAATCAGACGAGTAGACGATGTTCTATTTTATTTGTTGGGAGCAACAATAGTATCCTGATTCTGATTTCCAAAGAATCCGTTGTCTTTTTGCTTGCAGTATGTGAGGGTATGGGTGACGGGCTGTCAACGGTGCAGATGCACAGGAGCTGTAAAAAACAAAACGACAACACATTCAAGTTCATCTCTGCTGTGAAACGCTGTTGTCATAAATGCTTAAAGTATACCAAAGCCAGTCAGTCAGTACCGTTAATTTGATGAATTAAAGAGTTTTGCCGTCAGTCATGTTGTCATATGTCATCACATGAATAGGGCTGCCAGGTCCAGAGCGGTCCGTTGCACCTTGAACTATTCATGTTATCTATCCAGTGGTTTGACTCTCTGATATATTTATACACATAGAAAATGCTTTGTTTGGCATCATGCGTATATTTCATGATGCACTAAACTACCCATCTTATCAAATAATTTCTCTTCATATTAGTTTTAAAGAGCTTAAATCTATTCTTTCTATGGAATAAACTGTCTTTTTGCGTTTTGTGGCTCTACTGCAGCAGTCTGGATGATTCTGTTTTCCTTCAAGACACTCGTTCCTAAAGTAATTCAGGAAAGGCGTTGGTTCATATAGCTAACAGATAAAACAATTTCACACATTTAAATTCTGTGATTCTCAGTAAACTCAAGTGATTGACTTTATTTTCTTTATTATGTTGTAGAAATCTGTGAAATTTCCAACAAATTCCCTTCAGAAAATAAAGCTCCTATTACTAATACTACTAAAAATAAAACATCCGTCATCCAAGGCCACACTTACAAGCAGAGTTGTAGAGTTTACGTTTCGTCTAACTTGCATATTTTTGGACTGCGGTTGGAAACCCACTGAAGCATGTAAGTGCAGTAGAGGCCAGATTTCCAACAATTGAAGCATGATCTGCCTTCAGCGCCGGAACGCCTGGGAGTTGAATGAAAGCAGGGCAATTAAGTGGTGTTAAACAGTGTCACTAGTCACGCCTGCATTGTTATGATACAGAGAGATGCTGTAAGTTTAGCGTGCTTTACTTTTCAAACCGTATTACAGCCATTATTTTGGCTTCCGCCACAGTGGTGAAGGGCAATTGCTGAAATAATTGGCAACGCAGATGTATCCTTTTTTTATGCCTCTTAGTGGAACTCTTGTAGTCGCAGTTCTCCATCCCGTTCCGCAGCGTAGAGAGCCCTGCTGGTTTTCATTTGAGATAAGCAATCAGGGGCTGAACCCAGCAGCAGTCATCACTGAAACCACTGAAGAAGAGAGACAACAAAACCCCTCTCTTCTGTCTGACCATTTTATAAATGTAAGTTTGGGCTGTTTCATGCTGTGTCTTACTGACACTTTATACTGGGAAGCATATGGAACAATTACCACAGATTGCCACCTATTAAGCTTTTTGAAAAGACATCATAGTTCAAAATACACACATAAATACTTTGGATCCTGAAGAAATTAACTCATTATACCCCCTATGGAACTGTCTCTACACAATCTGTCCCACACGGCACAAATGCCTTGCAATAGCGTTATTAATACCAGAGGTTGTGTCGCGTATTAATCCGAGAGAATTCAACATTTGTGACACTTCAATTTCTGCAAGTTATTTCACAGTGGATTGCTTCAACAATTTAACAAAGTATTCCAGCCTTTATTATTATTCCAGCGCAGCCACACAGTCCTTGCCTGCTTTATATCCTGACCCAGTATCCTCTTCTAATGGTTTACAGAAGCAAGATGCTAACAAATTGCCCCTTATTTGAAGCCTGAATTGGTCATTTATAGCGTGTTTATCAGAATCACTTGACTGGCAGCGCTGACCATGTGACTTTCATCACCAGCGCTCCATGTGACTGCAGCATAACTCTCTGTTTATCACATTTAACATTTGCTCGCGCCTTAATTGCAAGACTGGTGCTACATCAAGCCCAAATACTTTCACTTTTCTGATTAGCAGCAAATATGGAGTGCCAGTAATGATGTTTGCCAGAAAAAGAAGAGGATCATCCAAGCTATTTCCATCCACTATTTGCTCTGCATTAATTTCTCTGCTCCCTGCTCCTTAAGTAGCTTCTTGCTGTCACTGTCTGTCAGCCAGAGAGGTTTATCAAAATAGCAAAATTAAATTGTTGTCACTTTAAACAGGGTCTTATGTAGGAGGGCTGAAATAAGCACAGAGACTGAAAGAGTTTATCTGATTTCAAGTATGCATGATTGAAGGCTTTAGCCCACTTCAGCGGCGCAGCACGTTACAGCCTGTCAACGCGTGAACTCAGCTCGACGTAGACAACTCTGCGCCTCCGTCTCACACATCAATAGAATCTCAACTTCGGGTCGAGGCGACGCTAGGAGACGCAAAGGCACATTTTCCTGATTGGCAGATCTGATGGGTTAAGAAAGGTCCTGCAACCGACTTGTGAACTGTGAACATGTGCAGCTTTGCTTAGACAAGCCCTTCAGATCAGACGTCTGATAAGATATATTCCCCATCTTGTGTGCCAAACAGACTTTAGTGAGGTATTTTTGTCGTACACTGCCTCTTTTGTTGGGCTTTATGTGGTTGATGTAGCCAAATTGCATTGAATTGCTGTTAGTGCTGGGTTTTTGGGTTTTTTTGCCAATGAGCGTGTGCATGTCTTCACACAGATGTGTCTCTGTTGTGTTTGACTTTTTAGCTGCTTTGAACAGCATATTGCACCCAGCGGCCGTCACTCATTAACAAGTGTTGATGGCAAAGGCCAAGTGTGATTAGACGAACGCTTCGCTGCACATCAGTGCTGATTCTGGTTTCCCACTACCACTTGCTCACACATAATCAGAGGCTAATGAAAGGAAACGTGGCAAAAGCACCAGTTAGCCAACACGAGGCCCCCTTCCTCTTCTCTGGCCAAGAACACATCGGGTGCACTGAGCATTTCATTGTCTGATGGAAGATCATTGATTTACAAATTTTCAAAGAGTCTCTGTGTGTCATCCATCAATGTTTTAGTACTGAAAACATTCCATCAGTAAATCAGATGTGCAGTATAAAGGTTTTATGTAATAATCCATCTGATAACTGAGCCTAATGAGTTTCATCTTACAGCTTTTGATCCGTGGACGCCAGCTGTAAAGCTTTCCAATCTGCAGCAGTATAAACATATTATCGATTATGTGAAGATGGCCTTAAAGAGGTAAACAAATGAGCACTTAATAAACAGCTGTGGTTCATGGCAGACTTGGCACTAAGGTCTTAGACTTAAGCCTTAATCCAACAGGCACCGCTCTTACAAGGACAAATACAAGAACTGACGGCTTTCCAATAGGTAATATTGAGTTTTTAATAGGCTGGCACAGAGGCCCGGAGGTTAAAGAGGCTGTCCGTCAACCGGAGTTGTCAAGCCACCCATTCTGTGAGTCCTTGAGCTACAAACTGAGGGCTTTGTCATACTTGGCACAGGTATACCAGGATCTGGGTGCTAAGTCATTTTTTAGTTCAGTCACAGAGGCTTTGCAGCAACCAGAGCACAGTTCAAATACTGTACATCACATTGGTCTGTTTTGTATTTATCAAGCATGCATGGGTCCATCTTTAGGAAGTTTTATTTTCAGGATGCATTCAGGAGAAATCTTAATAAAATGATAGTCAACACATCCAGAATAAATACAAATGTTAGGGAAATTAAATACCATATACTTTAAACAGGTTATTGTAATGGATTTTAGATTTTTTGTAGAACTAGACATTTGGATTTTTAATGCCTTCCTACATTTTATTATTAATGAATTTCTAATGTGTAATAAATGTATCCAAAGTTCTTAAATAACACCGATTGGTTTGCCTCATTTACCAGTGTTGAGGGGGTCATTTAACATTTGGAAGTACGGAGACCTCTTAAATGACCCGGTATTGTACCTGACTTGGAGAGGTGTTTATGGGGGCGTGGTCAACATCATTGGTTTGTGACCAACAGGTCACTTGTTCCACATATGCCATGATTGAGGGATTAACAGCCAAAATGACATATTTAAGTTTTCTTTGAATTGTTTCTGTATGAACCCAAACTAGAACAAGGATAAGAGTAACAAAGTAAACAATCTTTGGAATAATTGAAATATAGTTATGATTGTTACAATGGCGTACTAGGGCCAGTGAGGGCAGTGACGGTTACATTTTTTGAAACGGACATATTAAGTTTTGGACGTAATGAGAGTATAAACGAGCCTATGGACACAAACAGACATACACTGCTACCTCTATTCTATTACTAATGAGTGTGGTCAAGAGGCAAGAGTATGAGGACTTTTGGTGGAATATTTTTCATTCTCAAGGGTAAAGCAGCAAAGCATGTAAAAGACAGCGACAACTACTGTCCAGTGGAGTTCTTTGAAGAACTACTTCAAACAGAGGGAGTCATCTTCCAGCTATTTGGCCCACAGTAAAGAAAGCAAAGCAAATGTGTTTGTGTGTGTGTGTGTGTGTGTGTGTGTGTGTGTGTGTGTGTGTTTGAAGAGCTGTATGGCCGGTTAATCCTTTGGTCTTTCCTCTGTCTCTGCCTTCTGCCTGCCTTGCTTGGTTTGGACCTCCGGCTGCTGCACATTTTGGCCCTTTGGATCTTCATCTTGATTGATCTTGTCTATTTATCTGCCTTACTCTTTATACTCAGCCTGTTTTTCTACTTTCACCACTTTGATCCATTCTCATATCCCATTTCTACACCTTTTGCTTTTACTTTCTCCGTGCTACTTCTAAATCTTTATTCCATCATTTATTTATCCGTAGCATCTATTTTTTTTTTTTTTTTTTGCTTTGCCTTATGTTATTACTGTGTTCACCTTTTGCTTAGTTTTGTCTTCTCTTTGACGGCCGTAAGCCTCCAGTATCACTATTAATTGTCATCGTAAATTTTATTGTTCTGTTGACATTTTGCAACAGACATTTTCCCCGGATTTTATTTTATCACCTTTGTTTCTTGAACCTTAGGTTTCTTGGACAGATATGTGAATTAAATAGTGTTAATCAAAAAGTTAACAATGATGTGCAACTGTTTCTACGTTTCTACAAATTGAGTATTGCGTAATAAGTATTAAATTATTTCAATTGCACTTTTGAAATTTTTGAGTGATTGCGTGGCAAGGTTGTGGTTAGCGTGGTGATGGTTAGCACTGTTGCCTCACAGTAACTCACGACCATGGTCCTTTCTGTGTGGAATGTGCGTGTTCTCTCTCTGTCTGCGTGGGTTTACTCCGGTTTCTTCTCACCCTTGGTGAATTTGAGTATCTAAATCGACCGTGGGGAGCGTGACTGAGTTCTTTGTCTCCATGTGTCAGCCCTGTGATAGACTGTCACGATGTGGAGGGTGTATCCTGCCTTTCGTCAAAAAGGCTGCAGCCCTGACTTTGCTAAGGGATTAGATAATGGACGAATGAACCATTGCGACTTCGAATGGACTGCCAGAATCAGTGACACGAGATATGTACAGGTTGAATCTAAATGCCAGTGTCACATTTCTAAAAATTTAAATGTAACAGTTTTTTTTCTGCGCCATTTTCTGTTTCTCTAAATTCCATCATTGCCCTTCATTGCTGTTTTGTGTCCCTCATCCCATTTCCTGCCTCTCTCTCTCTCTCTCCTCGTATTGACGAGGGTAGGGGTGAGGGGTGGGGGTTCTTGATTAGAGCACACACTGCCAATTTCCCTCACATCGCATCATTGCATTTGATTAGCTGTAACCCCCTGCTCCCCCATTATCACTGGAAATACAACAGGAGCCACCAGACACTCATACACATACACACGCACCGTCTATGCACCAATACACATGCGTGCATAACACAAACTCACATTAACCCAAATGATCTCAACTCTGCATCTGACTGTAGGTGCACACTGGCATATATGAACACACTCCACGTGCGCACACTCACACATCTGGCGCCAGTGTTGTGGCAGCAGGGCATCAGGTAAACCCAGCATGGCGCTGACAGCTCCCCAGCCCTAATGAAGCATTAATAAAGTGCAGCACAAAACAGTGGATCACAGAGCAGCAGACAGCGGGCCTCAGGAAGTCAGTGTTACCCACCTGCTGGCTGCCTGCAGACATGATGAGGGAAGAGGATCACTGTAATCCCCCTGTCCTCCAAAGCCCCTCTGCCCCAATTTACTTGAAGCTATCACCTCCACCTCATACACTCCTCGGTAGTTTGCTTGAGGATGTGTGTTCAGTTCTTAGTGTTTGTATTTCTTCATCAGGAATGGCTACAAGTACAAATATTTCACACCATAGAGCAAAGGCTCTCCTAGAACTCTTAAATGGATTTAACACATTCGCCTTCTATGACTTTATGTGTGACTTTCACTTGCTTGTAGTTTTCAGCATCAGCACAAAATCACCGGTGTAATGTCTTAAAGGTCCCCTCCCCTGACTTTGCACACTTCCTTCCTGACCCATGCCACGAAATAAATTCATCAACTGAATTTCATCACTCTTGGTTGAACCTCAGCATGTAAAATCTACACTAAAGCTTCTTTTCACGTCTAACTCATTTAATAGGATTTAGTTGAGATTTTGGACGGACGTAATATTTAAAAAAAAAATGTCTAGCCTAGAGTAATTTTGTTTGCCTGCTGCGTGTGAAAACGTGAAAAATGTAATGTTGACACAATAATAACCGGCAGCAGCTTCATTTTGAAGATTTCCTCGAAACCTCTGTGTATCTGTTTGAATGAAATGAATGAAGATGACAACACCTGCCCCGTGGCAGACAGTACAGCTCATCTTATGCATCTGAAGCAAGCCTACTACGAGAGAATATTCCAGGGGGCCTCACAGTAAAAGCTCTCCTTTAAGGAGGTTTGAAGCATTTGTTTAGTAACAAATGCGAGCGAGTTCTGGAAAATACAAAAACCCCCATAAACAAAAAACTAAATGTTTTTTATCTTCATTAAACACAAGTGACCATTTAAGTCCCTATAATGTTGCATGTCCTTTGAGGTTTCCTCCTCTTACCTCATCAGAAATTAGCCGCTGCATTCTCTTTGTCTGTGTTATGTCTGTGCTTTAATGGCGGTTTGTGTCTTTATATCTCAGTCTATCTCATTCATCTGTTTTTTCCATTATCTTTGCATTCTAAACCTCACTGAGCTTTGCGGCTTTAATTGACAGTGACGAGCATTTTTAATTTAGCAAAGCCAGCTCTGCTGACTTATTCGGCTCTCTGCTTTTCCGCTTCCCTTTTTGCCACCTTTCAAATGTTAATGATGAGAAAATATAAACCAGAACTCCCTCAAGTTTTCATCCATGCTTGTTACATCGATCACATTCACCCAGCCAATTTGCTTGCTTATCTGTGCTAATACGCCAGCGAGGCTGTGCTTTGCTGCAAAATCAGCCCCTGCTAGCATTTAAATCAAGAGCCCCCATCTCCTCTTCCCATTGTACCAAGCTCATGCACCTTAACGCCGACCCACCCCCCCCTTTTCAGCTGTCAACATGCCAGCCTCGTTTGGAGGAAGCGGTGGGAGGAGAGCGAGAGAAAGCCCAGGCTATTATTTAATGAGATCAAGAAGTGCGAAGAGAATGCTGTTTACTGTCACTAAGCAAACAGGGGCCCACTCAACAAGCAAAAAGGATCTCTGTGCTTCTCCCTCCTCTTCCTCCCCTTCCTCAGCTCAGCCTGTCAGCTCCGTCGGCAGCCTCCAGGACTTAACAACTACCATTTCACAGAGGCTGTACGCACTTTGACAAGGTGCTTCTTCTCATCAGGGAAAATACTTCCAACAAATACTTCCAACATTCTGCAAACCCTCCTATTCCGGACTTTGCAGTGAAAACCAGCATAGCTTTGATGGTTGTTTCTAATCGTAGCAAGAACAAAGCGGTTGTATTTTACATGTAAGTTGCCAAGTGTTCATGGCACTTGTGTGATTGCTGTGATTTAAAAGGACTTTTACTGTGACGAGCGGCAATCGTTCACATCGGCATACAGATGAGTGGCTGGGAGTCGCATGGCAATTGGTCACGATGATGATGATTTGATTTCCTTTTAATAGATCCAGTTGTTTTCCATCAGCCATCCTTTTCTTGGAGTTGCATTATGGAGCGTATTACAAACTGTACAGCAAGTTATCCTTGAGTTGTCTGGAAGAGTTTAAAGTAAATCACGAAGCTCCGTGCACAGTAGAACATTAACATAAAAAAGAGAAAAAGGTGTTCATTAACATGTCTATTGTACTGAAACGGAAGGAAGAGGAAGCAAGAAAAGCAAAGAGGAAGATGTCACATGCACATGAGAAAAGTGGAGTGGGTGGATATATGCACATCGTTTGATCAAGCAGCATACCAGAGCCGTCCTAGTACCACTGCTGTCTCCTTCCGCATCCATAATGTATGTTTGCACAGATTCTGATAAGAGATTGAAGCCGATTCTTATGAATAGGACTGTGTTGCACTACCCATTCAAAGTAGGGAATCATATTTTCAAAAAAGACAGACATAAAAACACTTTTCTTCTGATTTTGTCTATTGTCAAAATGAGGTGGGTCAGAAAACGATAGATCCCAGCGTGGTCTGCACATCTATTTTAACCGCTCTACCTTGAAGTTGAATTAATTGACATTGTGTAAAGCATGTATTATATTGGACACGAGTAAATATTTATTCTAAAAGTGGCAGGTGTAGGAAAGAGACGGCTGCCAATGCAGCTGCCGTCTCCGGGGAGAGCTCCATCTACAACCGTATTTGTCCTTGGCAGTCATAAATATGTATCACCGTGCAAAATGAAAGCGATTTTAATCTGATGGCCAGCTTTTGTTGAGCATATAAAACCCAAGAAATCCCCCATCAGTGGCAAACAGATGTGAAATTAAAACTTCCACCCTCTCCTATCATAGGAATGAGTCACTCAGTGGCAGTGGCACATTGTTTAATTAGAGTGGTAGCAAAGTCTTCAGGGAGGGACTACCTCTCTCCCTCGTCCTCTCCTCTCCTTGTCTCATTTGTAGAAAGGTAAATATTCACGAGGCTGCTTTTCAGACGTAGCGATTAAAGGATGCGCAGCCAGAGCAGTACAAAATGTGTCACGAATACGAAGCTTCTAATTCAACTGGCGTGCGGGAAATTAACACCATTTGTTTGTATGAGTACACACCTATGATAGCACATTCTTGCCCAGGGGAATCAAGTACTTTTTTTTTAACCCAGAATAACTGCGGTGGGCTTCCAAAAGTGCACCGGCAGCCACTTAAATAAAGTAGCTTGTCAGCCATGACGCACTCCAGTGTATAGCAGTAGAGAGTGCTTGGAGTACTGCAGGTTGACAGGATATTTCAGTCTAACAAGGCTTCTCTGAGCTCAAGTATAGCTTGTTTTCATGTCTGTTTTTACTGTACTTCCAGCTCTGAAGGATCCTTGCTCTGAAGTGACCTGTGGATACGGCAGCACCTGCGTCCAGTCATCAGACGGTCTGGCCGCTAAATGCATGTGCCCCCTGGGTTGCGAGGGCAAACCCCAGCAGACAGTGTGTGGCAGTGATGGAAAAGACTATCGCAACGAATGTGAGCTCCATCAGCAGGCCTGCAAACACCAGAAGAACGTCCGAGTGCAATACCAAGGGCCCTGTGGTGAGTTTCCAACATCCATGGTTTGCACATGAACTCAAATTTTATGAATCCCTGATTTTTCCCTTCTGCCAACACCAGCGGATCAAAAATTCCACTAGTGTCGAATTATATGCAATATTGATTATTGACGTGGCACTTGAATCTATCAGCATCGAGCTTTAAACTAATATGGCATTTGAAAATTGGCATGCTTACATTCACATTTTGCACGTTAAACTTGAACGGGTACTACTTAGGTGACCCGATCTATGCAGTAACAATAAAACATTCATACTCAGTTAGTAACTGTATTTATCTGGTAATAATTACAATATTTAATGTCAACAATTAATTATATTTTAATAAACAACAATATTTACATACACTTTGTAGTCAACATATTGTTATCCTGTCCTATGCTATATAGCTGCTTTAGATAGCAGCCGTCTGTCAGCCTAAAAATGGAAAACAGGTCGTACTTGTACTACTCTATATTTCTGTCTTCATAAAATATTATTTTATTTTCCAGGCTTTTTTTGAATGCCCAGTAAAAAAAATAAGTAAAAAATATGCACATTTCTATGTACAGCTCCAGCGGGATAAGACACCAAAAATGGGGACATCTCATCACCCTAGCATGCTTGATATTGAAGATGCTAAACATGCAGTACTTGCTAAAATGTGCTCAGCATGTGCTCAGATATCATGTAGGACACAAACATCTAGAATGTTAGTGTAGAAATACAAATTAGTATGTTAGCATGCTAAGATATATTGCCTGATGGCGAGCTCAAAGAAGGCATTTTTTAGCTCCCTTGAACTAATGCTTCCAGTTAACACATTAAGTAAATGTGCAAGCATACTAAATTTTACATCCTGAATATTATCATTTTAACATCTTAACACGATACCATATTAGCATGTTAATGTTTTTTACCTCAGGGCAGATGAGGATGATAATGTACATTTTCTTTTTATCCCGTTCAACAATTTTCACTTCTGTCGTGTTGTTTTTTTTGTTTTTTGTTTCCGCCTTCATTCTCACTACCTTTCACCTGCCCACCCCCCATCTTTTATTCTTCTCTTCGCCATTTACCACTATTGCCTTTGTTGTTTTCCCTACCGTCTCCCACTATCTTACACCGTGCCTCTCTTAATTTTCATTTTCTTTCAAGTTGCCATGCCGCACGCAGGCTCTCCTGCAGTGTGAATTGTTGTTTTCAGTAAGTGTGCCTTTAGAGCTGTCCTTTTGTCAGGACTTAGCCTTTCAGTTTGTTCTTGTTATCACAGGGAGGTTGTTTTTTTTTCCCTATGGCGCTCAACTTCAGGTATTTTCTTTCAGCAAGCCACATGGAAAAGGCAGTCTGCTACCAGTGAAAGCCTCCGGGAGACAAAAGAGGGTGGGGGGCAACAAGAGATGAATGCACAGTCCCCGCGGCAGAAGGTTGCTCACATAAATCCAGCCTGAGTCGGCCAATGTGACCTAACTTGCCCCCTCCTCTTTGGGGAGGGCCGAGGCACGAGCGGGACAAGCCTCGCCTGATGGTTCTCTAAATCTTCCGAGCCGTTCCATCAAAAGCCTTGACGATTTCAGGTGGTCAGCCCCAGCCAGAGAAATGTGGTTGATTTATCCGCGGTGGTTGGTTCGCAGCAACTCAGCCGTTCTTTCTGTAATTACTCTCCTTGCTTAGCCATAAGAAAGCATGGATCCTGGAAGCTGTTCCTCTCGCTTAATGGGAGGTAATGGTCTTTCCCACAGATAATGGTCGTGCTGGCGGGCGAGGCACTGCATTATGCTGAGACACTGCCTGTGTTATGATAAAATTCCATGTTTGGTTTGTCTCTTCTGCAAGCCGTTGCATTGTGCTCACAGAAAACCATCCCCAGGCCTGGCGGAGGACAAGCGTGGTCACTCAGCAGCCAAACTGCTCAGTGCCTTTTTTTTTTAATTTACTCTTTTATCCCATATCTTTTTTTTTTGTATCCCTGCCAGAGTCCTTGGAAACGGTGTCTCTATTTCCCTTTCTTTTCCTTGTTCACTTTGCTTTCTCCTTTTTTCTTGACGATGGGATGTTTCATCCTTGGTGTGTTTTGAATGACTCACCAGCAGCTTGGCAGTGATGCAACATGTCATGGTGCTGCAAAAATCTTTTGTCTTCCCGCACGGTGAAAGCAGAGGATAACATCCAATCTCTTGTTTCAGGGAGAAACCCCTCCCCCCCTGCCCAGCCCGCACATTCACAAACCAATTCCATTATGATCGCGAACGATAGGGCCGAGTGTGCCCAACAGACACTCCCAAGGAAGCAGGCAAATCAACCAGACCCTCTCTTCATCCATTTCCTTGCCTCCCTTCACATCCTTCACCCTGCTCTTAGCTGCTGAGAAAACCATATCACTGAAACTGTGTTGATTGAGGATCATGTCTCTCCTATTCCTGCTCTGCGATTTTGTATTCCCATTCTCTCCTCTCCTCTCCTCTACTCTGATCAGCTCTGATCTACTTTTCTTGATTGTACTCTACTTATCTTTCTCTACTTCTGTGGTAATCCTAAACCTTCGCTAGTCTAACTTTGCTTTGTTGTCCTGAATTTTGAACAAACAACCTCATACAATGCATAAAACGGTGATTACTTTGCTTAAAGACATATTACAGGTATATTGTTATGTGCTGCAATTCATAAATACCAATTTATGGTTACATTAAAGCAATATTCAAAATGGAAATGAGAATAATACATTGGAATGAAATGAGCAGTCACCAGTAATAAGACAATTAAGGCAGCACACAACACACCCTGTTATCTTTCCACTGTGTTTTTTTCTGTGGCCAAGTAATTATTTTGTCTTCCTTAGAGCACATAATTAACAAAGATGTTTTATTGAACACTGTCTTCAGATTAACATTGAGAAGTATTTTATGTTGCTTCCTAAATCTGATCG
This sequence comes from Brotula barbata, assembly GCA_900303265.1. Taxonomy (NCBI): domain Eukaryota; kingdom Metazoa; phylum Chordata; class Actinopteri; order Ophidiiformes; family Ophidiidae; genus Brotula; species Brotula barbata. The sequence goes on along the minus strand of OMNV01009855.1, from coordinate 7,437 downwards.
CCTTATGGGGTACATTTGTTGCAGTACTGATTAAGATGGGTCCTTTATAAAGGGTAACAAAACCTCCATCTTTTTCCACAGACCCATGTGACAGTCAGAACAGCCTGAGCGTCACATGCCGAGTGGAGGCTCACACCCGCCAGCCCATTGTCCTTGATCTTCCGGGCACATGCCTCCCAGGCAGTGAGCCACTGTGTGGCAGTGATGGTCAGACCTACACCAGTGAATGTGCCATGATGAGAACGGGCGTACAGAAAGGCGTGAAGATCAAGAAGATCCATGCAGGACCGTGCAGGAAGCTGGGTAAGGGAACAAGCTTTTTAGCCATTATGCCCCTCTGTTGCCTCTCATATCCCAGCAGCCGTCACTCATATTGTGAGCTCTCTGTCTTCAAATGACATCGACCCAGAAGCTGAAGTAACTAGCAAATGTAAAAACACCATAGTCAGAGAGGAAGATGTGAACAGAGCAAACAAGTTTGTTCATGTGGCAAAGGATCTAGACATCTGATTCATCCGCTGCATCGACATCACGAGGTGTCTGATAACTGGAACACTAACAATGGATCTATATGAAACTTATTAAGGTCATGACATATGGCAAGATGTACCACAGGAGACCGAGGAAGAAACATCAGTCGCTGAGCTTAAGAAAATCACCATACAAATACGCTGTGCAATTTAAAATGTTAATGTTTGGATCAATTCAACAGATATTGAGGTGTTTATCCTTTAAAAACAACATAATCGTGAACAATTTCAAGAGAAAGTAACCTTTAAAAAATCATGTAAACACCATAATGAGATTGAAATCAGCATAAATAATGTTGGTGTTCTTGGAGTGCCAGACCATCATCACGAGGTTGTGTGATAATTGATTTGGTTCTATCTTATAAAAGGCTCCATATCCTTTCAGTCTGAGTTAACATTTGGTGCCTGCATGTTGCAGGATGTTCTATTCAAAGTCAGTTACACAAACATTAAAGGATATGTACAAGTATATAGCATATGTACAATACATACAAAAAAAAGTGTAGAGTGAACTTAAATCTACTCTCTGATAGCCAAAATCAGCCATACAACCGAACCATAGCAAATCTTAGGATTGGCTGAAATTACAGATATGTAGTATTATGCGTTTTACAGATAATCACAATATATACAATTTAGGCAATACACATTTTGGGGTGAATCATTCAGTGTATTGTGTACGTTCCCCGTCTAAAAGAATTACAACTCAACCAACAACACAGATCACTGAAGCTCAATACAATACAATACAAAAGGTTTTAAGAGCTAACCGTTCGGCTGCACTCCGCACCATAACAAATACAGTAGATAAATGACTCTGAGGTCTTGGGGTCTATAATCTACCCATGCTAGCAGTCTCCTCCGGCTTGATAAGAGCCTCTGGGGCTGTTATCAGTGCCATTAGAACACAGGGTTTAAGCCTTAGTCAACAAAGAGCTGTCAGCTTTTACTGTATGTCTGATAGCCATCGGAGGGAATCCAATTTTCCCGCTGTGCTTTTGGCAGGGCCTACTGTAGCCACAGCTGTGTACGTTTACGGCAGTGAGTCCCCCCACCAATGTACTGACACTCCCAGCAATGCTGAAAACAAGGAGGGATCACTGCAGGATGCCCCTTTGCACAGTCAACGATGACGAGAGCCTCACACGTCTCCGACACACTCTGATACTCCGGTGCACCGAGTTTGAAAGAAAGAGCGTCGGGCTTAACATTGCATTATCTTGGCAGCGTGTATGTACGTGCGTGCTCGCAGAGGGATGTTTTTCTTTTCTTTTTCACTTTACTGCTCTGTCTTTTTTCATATAAAAGACCAATTCAATGCGAAACAGAGATCCATGAAATCATGTCCCTCAAACTACAAATTGGCAACTAATGAAATTGACCGTTTCAACTTGTGTAACCATGACATTACATATCCTTTTACCACTCCCTTTAAGATACTGCAGCATAGTAATTAAGTGCGGCATGACCGGACTTTAAAAAAGAGGAACTGAATTGCTTTTCAAAGTTGATCCACTGATCAGGAGTGAAATACATTTGGAGCATAGTCAGCGCCTCAAGAACCGAGGTCCGCTTTAAATTGGATTTTTCACTTCAGTGGCAAATTAGCTTGTTCAAATTATTCTCTTTTTATATTTGAGGTTGGTTTCTGCTTAGTAATTCAAATTTAAATGAAAATTTAAATTTGTATTTTAGCTGAACGCTAACTTTAAGTTTTGGAGCTTTATGTCAGTCACAATAATTGTTAAAGTTACATTTGGGCATGGAAAACTTTGTATGCATCTTGAGTTACAGGAGTTTTTATAAAGTGTAACTTGATATGCTAATCGTAGTCTCGCCACAATGCTTTGTTGTCATATGAAAAAGCATTTTTATGACTGGATTTAGGTTACAAACACCGTCTCAGTCTAAAAATAAGAAGAATATAATTAGCCATGTTTTATTTGAGCTTCTACATGATTCACTCTGTGGTATCATAAAGACCAATTACTACCACAGCTTCACGTAATACACCTTGAGTATTGTAAAAACATTAATGATATAAACTTCCCAAAGATGCAGCAAGTAATCCGCAGTGATCACCTAATGGGCTTTGAATAAAATAACCAATGGCAAATGAACAGTACGGCGATAAACCACTTGTGGTTACACACTGCTAATACATCTGCCTGTGATCAAGTTAGCAGTCTCCTGATTCCCTCCATTTCTTCCACCCGGCGGTTCTGGGAGTAGTATCTATTCACCTTCCTGAATGGCTTTGACATTGTAAGGATGGCAGGAAGCGTTTCTTTAACAGTATCATAAAATTGTGAAAGTGATAAAAAGTATATCAACTGTATCAAAGTATGTTTCAGTTTCAACTAGAAGCATCAGTATTGTGATTATGGCAGTAGAAATGGATACATTGCTAAAATGACCACACAAGCCATAATCATACTGGTACTCGTTCATTTCCTTGTATTTATGTATGAGAAATTGTCAGTAACATTTTTCTTTGGCCTGCAAACAATGTGTGCTGGAAGTTTCCACTATGTGGCCCAAAATTGGAACAAACAAGAAAACTTATGGATGGATAGATAATTGACTGCTTTCCTATTCCAGAGGAGTGTAAAGAGGAGTGCCTCTTCAATGCCGTCTGTCTAGTGGAGCACCGAACCGTTGGTTGTTCCTGCGATCCCATCGAGTGCGACGCCGCCTACAAACCTGTGTGCGGCAGGGACGGACAGACCTACGCCAACGACTGCATGCGCCGCAAAGCAGAGTGTCTGAGCAAGAGCTTCATCCCCATCAAGCACCAAGGGCCCTGTGGTGAGTGGAGGTGGAGGAAGGGATGGATGAGACAGCACCTTTGGGTGTGTTTCCTCTCAATCCTTCCGTCCTTTAGTGTCTTTTGTCCTATGTTTATCAGTGTGGTTTCCTTCTATATCTTCCAGGCTAACGTGTGTGTGTGTGTGTTCTCTAAACTTTACTGCCGTGTCTGAAATGGTTCAGAGAGGCTCTCTGAAGGGGAGGGGTAACTCAGACAGGGATTGTGCCCTCTTTATGAAAATCGTGCCTTCACTTTGCCACCCGTTCCTCACTTCTCATCCATACCATCGTCATCCCGTTACGCTTCATCCCTTCATCTCAAACCCTGAAACAAATGAAACGTTGCCTTCATGTTTCATTCATCAGTTCCGTCTTTCACTTCTTCAGCAGTGCCAGTCTTCCACTCTGATGGCTTTTGTCGTTTCCCCTCTTTGTCTTATGTGTCGCTTTCTTTGTATAAAAAGCTATTCTTTCTTGTTTCAGTGCACCAGTCAGTCAGTCTGTCTGTCTTTGTCCATGTGGTCGTCTTCCTGGCTATCAGGCTGCAGTGGCCAACCTCAGCCGGTGGATTACTCCCCACATAGACTCTCTCCCCTTCAAGTGGACCGAACAGGAGTGGTCTTGTACTTGTGTCTCCCGCTGTTTTCCCTGTCTCTGTTTCAATCTTCTATCTCTAAGTGTTTCCTTCTCCCTCCCCTTCCTCCATCAGTCTCATCAGTGTGCTACCTCCTGTTTATCTTTCTGAAAAGATGCAATCCATGAGGTTGGAGAAGTTTTTATCTCTCTTGCATTCTGTGTTTTGTTCCATTTCTAAATGAAACCTCTTCAGTTCTGTACCTGTTCCGCTGTGTGCCTGTGCTCCAAAACCTTTGCATGGTGCAATGCATGCCAGTGCCCTTCAAAATCTTCCTTCACCATCCCTCTGGATCATCAAAACTGTCCTACATAGACATTGTTATAAAAACTCGTTTAGAAGTAAGTATGTCAGAAAGTAATACTTTTTAAAACAGCAGTACAATGTGTTTTGCTACTTGAAAAACACAAAAAGAATGGACAAAATCCACAGATACAAATTTAAAATTGATATAAACTGTAGATAAAATCAACAAAATCTCTGTACAATATCAGTAAAATCAAAACAATGTGTTTTTAAAAGATTATTAAATTTGCAGATCGGTTCAGTGTTCAAGCATTCTAAAGTTTTGAAATTGCGCAAGCATCCTTAGTTTTAATTAACTTGTTTGGTTCACTCTATGAGGCTTTTTGTCTCTAGGAATGAACCAATCAGGTTGCAAGCAGTACTTTCTGTTGTAGCTGTATGGACTTAGGAGAAACGGCGTCACATTTTTCTTTAGAAGTTTCACCTGAGCCCCTTCTGTTGACTAAATATGACTATTTACACGCACGTTAAGTGACTGCATGGGAGGGCATAAGAGTAATGTTAGTAATGTTAGTTTGAATTTGAAAAACCATGGAAGGCCGAGGATCCATTATAAAGCAGCATCTTAACAAGCCTGTACCTGTACCACCAGCTTGGTAGTACGTGGCCGTGTTTACTGCCCGGAGGATCTAGTTCTTGTTGGGGATGTGATTTTGGATGAAAAGTGTGAGCCTTGTGTGCATCACACCCACCTGGGCATTTCCCAGGGGTGAAAAAAGGCAGGTGATGACATGAAAAACAACCACATTCCAGCTCCCTGGCCAAGGAGGGGCAAGGACTGAGAGAAAAATTGTAATGGGAGAAAAGGATAAAAATGTTGGCAGTGGTTCAAAAAATCCCCACATCAGAGTTATTGTGTCATTTTAGTCCCAGCCCCTGTCCACATTGTCTGTGTGTCATTGTGGCAGGCTGATAAAACACAACAATCTGCCCATCCTTCAGGCATTTGATGCACTTGCACACCAACCTATCTGCAGTAGTGAACATGGTGAGGCACCAGCCCTAATTAGGAGTATTCAGTCATCTGAGCCATACATAAATTATCATGTAGAAATGGCAGCCCCAACGCCTGTGTGTTGCTGTCTTTTATTTCTTCTGCCAAATAATCTTTCAGTCGACCCCCACTCCCCTTTTGTCTTAGTTGTATTAGTTTACTTTTGTCTCCTCCTCTCCCCTGTGCATCCCAGCCGTCAGTAACCGGTAGCATATTTTTTAATGCATTTTTATTGACATTTGCATATTTTTCAAAACAGAACACCACAAACGCCAACCCCTTGATTCAGTTTTAATTAAACATCAAAAGGAGGCGTGCGTTTGTGCCTGCTGAGACTGTTGGTTAGGTCAGACAGATGATATGCATGCATGGAGTGTGTGTGTGTATGTGTGTGTATGCAAGCACGTTTCTTTCTCTTTTTCTTTCTTTCTTTCTTTCTTTCTCTGTCTTTCTTTCAGTTTTTTCCGTCTTTCTTTCCTCTCTGCTTTTATTTCTTTGCCTGATGTTCTCTAGATGTTTGTAACTTTGTAACCTTGTTTCGAGTTCAGACTGTGGAGGTCCCTCTCTCTGTGATCACTCTGCCTGTAAGGCTTAAAAGATTTAAAGGTCTGACAACAACCCAAGGGAGCAAGCTGTGAGCGTGTGTGTGAAATCTTTTTTGTGAGGTCAATCAATAGCTCAGTCTGATCGAGTCATGTGCCATACAACAGTAACAGTAACAGTGTAGACTCAAATACAGTGCAATGACAGGGACTGGCACTGTCTCAGACGCTGTGTACAATGAGCACTGTGTCATAGCCTGGTACAGACACACACGCACACACACACCCATAAATACACACACACTTCCTCAAGGGTCCTGGGACACTTAATTTTTTTTCTGAAATTGAGGAGGTGGATGTTTTGTTTTATTATTTGATAAATCGTGATCTTCAAAGAATGTGTCGGATGGGGGATGAGTGATCGATCGCCCTGCCACAATTGTCAAGTGGATGAATTTCTCCAGATCTGACACTGTCGTAAATCTCTGTTCATACGGGTGACACCACCTAGTGTGACTCCCTCCACGTCCCCAACAAAGAGACGACAGCTGTCAAAGAAGGGGCCCATATACTCATAATTCCTTGAACATTAGTCTACTAAGTGAATTGATAGCAAGATGGGACATGTAAGTAAGTCAGAGTGGACTGCTGGGAAAATGAGTCAGCGCTAAGGAGGACGTAGATAGTAAACAATCATCATGTGACAACGAAAGAAGAAAAGATGTTTGTGTCACCGGCCCAGAGGAGATGAGACAGCTGTTTACCTCATCAGTTATTCCTAACCTGTCACGGTTAGGAATAACGGTGCCACGGTTGTGATTGATAGTGTTGTGAATTTTTCCATCACCCACTTTGCTATATAACTCTATAATATGAAATACAGATCAAGAAAAAGGCAATTAAAACATTTTCGACTTCAGCCTGACAGCCAACCCGGATCCATTCAGCGTCTGATTAAAAACTGAGAAGTTAATTCAGGATTGATTTTAAATCCATACATATGGATGATTCCTACGAGACTTTCCACATATTTAAACTCAGAAGAAATAGGCTGAAAAAAAGTGAATCTGTTTTGGGTTTTTTTACCCCTAATCTAATCTAATATGTTGTCAGCACTGCAGAACACTTGCAGAAAGCAAATAAGAGTAAATAATAAACAATCATAATGTGAGCCACTGTAGGGAAGCTGCTGTAGTCTTTATTACTCTGATCCTCGTTTTGGCTAAAACATCTTATTAATTTTTATTCTCCAGGAAATACTGATACAATTTTCACTGTATGCCAAAGGAAGCATCTTTGTGACACCTTTATTACAGCCTACAAAATCTGGATACTTCAAGTTGTTCAGCCCTGACCTGCAGATAATTTGGCAGCAATGACATTGAAAGTGAGCCATATCTCTGTAGTGCTTCCTCCAATTGTGATAAAAAAATTGATCAGTGGGTAGACAAGTTGTCATTGGACCTGAGCGTAGTGTGCCTCTGTGCAGTGCTCTCTGCTTAATATATTTTTGGCCCTTAGAATTGCTACTCTCAACTGCTCTGCAATACTTCTGCAGGGTGTCAAAGGGAATTTCTTTAATCGCTTTTCGGAGTCAGTTTGAGTTTGGTCCGTGTGTGTTTG
>OMNV01009854.1:0-18377 GCA_900303265.1 Brotula barbata | reverse complement strand
CCCACCCCAAACCGATCTCAAACCAAACCCGAACCCAAACCGAACCTGAACTCGAACCTGAAACCAAAACTGAACCCGAACCCGAAACCAAACTATAACTATAATGTATACCTTGACCCTAACCATAACCCTTAACCTGACCGCGAACCTAAATCTAACCTAACCCCAACCCCAACCCCAAACCTAACCTTAACCCTACCACTATCTTTAACCGTACCTTTAACTCTAGGGATAGGACTTGGGTTTAATGTTCATCATTTTGCTGCTGCAGGAAGGAGGCGTAACATTCCTCTCTCATATTTTGAACTTTTCTGAATGTGTGTGCGTGTGTCTTGTCTGAAATGGCTCATGGTTGAAGACCAAAGATAAGTCCTAAGATACAGTAGCTACTGTTTTTGCTGTCAAACTCCCCCTCACTCACACACAAGCACACACGCACACACACTTTCACACCATTGGGGACTTTTTGCTGAGGGGTAGTCGAGTGTAGACTTGTAAAATATTCAACAGGTTTTCATACCTCCTCTCCCTCCATCCATCCCTGTGTCTATAAAGAGACATCTCGCACACTAGGAGAGAGAGACGTGATGGAGTTCACTCTGTCAGCTAAGTCCAGTGGAAAAACATCGGCTGCGTGGAGACTGACACACACTCACACATGTGGACAAACAGGAAGCATCGTGCTCAAAGGTTTCAACATTCAATATTATGGATGTGCATTTCACACTCTGCTTTGTGAGCACGATTTACATGGTTGATGTGTTATCTGATGGTGATCATCTCTTTTGAGTGTTGTTTGTATGTGAGTGTGTGCGCATGTAGATGGAATATGATATCTAGCTCAATTCTGCTCATCTCAAAGGGCTGTGTCATTTATTTAACATATGAAACCATGACTGCAGATGAAAAGCCATTTAGTGTGACATCACAAAAAGGAGGCAGGGTTGTATGTGTGACCTATTCAACAACTCCACGTTAAGCAGTTTATATATTATTAATTTCATTTATTCAGTTAATGATAAAAGGATCTGAATGTTATCCAATTTTTCACAGAAGACAAGCCCCTGCTTGATTGGCTATAAAGGACTACTGTATTTGCTTTTACAGTAAATGAAATGTCTTTTTTACGTAAAAGGTTGGACCCAGTTAGGATTTAGACTATTGCTTCCCTGATCACATGAGACAAACATATGTGATGTAAATGGGACTTGTAGAGCAGAGATGCACCAAAAGATCTCTCAATTGGAGTCGGAATGGCTCTTCATGATCAAATAATCACCAACATCAAACACTGCAACTCGGGGCAAAAGACCAAAGACGATGGCTCACACTAGTCTTGACAGTTTACATCACAACAGTACACACTTTCAACTAGACTACAGTGGCTTTTGGAGGATTCAGAGATGTGAGTTTGGTACAATACATGTTACACATGTTAACAGTGTCTGTTCTGTAGTAGTGAATGGCTCTGCATTCATGTGGATGCGTGTCTGTGTATGTAATGAGTGAATCTCTGTGATTTTTTTCACTACGAGTGCATTGCAATATTCATATTCAGTACTGTGTAAAAGTCTCATATGTGTATGTGTGTTATTCTTAAACTGACAAAAGCTCAAACTGAGACATATAAATGTGCTAGCAAAAATACAAAATCAAACCATAGGTTCCTGCCTGATTGGTCCAACAGCTGCAGATGCAGCAACAACACACACCTGTGCCCACTTGCCACCCAAGCTTCGGCACCATGTGCAACAAAGCCCCAAACACAACCTCACACAAATACAAGCACCGAAAACCAATGCCAATGCTACATACCCCCACCGCCCAACTTAGGCCATGCCTTGTCTGGCCAATAGCCAACTACCTCTCCTATCCCCATATGATACAGGATGGACGCTGCCCATTCCAGGGCCGTGGGAGGAGTTCTCCTCCTGGGTGGTAAAGTCCCCATGGCTGGTGCCTTCGTTGGGTCTCTGGCTGGTATAGGAACCGGGGTCAGTGGAACCCATTTCAAGGCTATGGGTGGTTTAGGAGCCTTCCTTCTGGGCCACAGAACACGGATGACGGCAGGCGTTTCCAGGGCTGTCTTCAATTGAAGAGGGCTTCCAGTTGGTGGGGTCAGTAGCTGTCTCTGATGTCTGTTGAGCCGTTGGGCTGCCGGGCTAAGCTGGAGAAAAGTCGGCTGGTCCTTTAACTGTGCCCCATGTATGGCCACCACTGTGACGGAGTTCCTTCCTCTTCGGAGTCACTAAAATGCAACCAGACATGTTCACGTGGCAAGGATGCGCACTTACGTTATTATTAAACTAAAAAAGCTCAAACTGAAACAGATAAACGTGCTAACAAAAATACAAACAGAATCAGAGCATCTCAGTTGTACAGTGTACATCCAGCAGTCAGTCCAGCAGTCTTTGTGACTGGAGCCAAAAGAGGATCCTGCCTGATTAGTCCATCCGCTTCAGATGCGGCAACTAGCATCATGTGCCACAATGCCACAAACACAAATTCACAAAGACAAAAGCAACCAAAACCAATCCCACTGCCACAATATATATATATATATACTGAATATATGTGTCTGTGTGCGCATAAGGAGAAGAAGAATGATAATTTATTGATCCCCTGCATTTTAACCCACGTCAATGAGGAGCAGTGGGAAGCACACACATGCAAATGCAAACACACACACACACACACAACAGCGCCCGGGGACCAAGTCCAGATCTTCCACCTCGCCTTGGTCAGGGGCAATGGCAGGAGTGATTAACCTAATGCACATGTTTTTGTTGGTGGGGGAAATCGGAGCACCCGGAGGAAACACACGCAGACACGGGAAGAACATGCAAACTCCACATAGACAGGTGTAGAGGTTGACCCCGGGATTCAAACCGACGACCTTCCTGTTGTTAGGTGAACCACTGCGCAACCGTGTTGCCCTAACTACATATCTACTGAAATTTTAGTCATTGGAATGCTGCCATTTTATTTGCTATAGAAATTGTCCCCTGGATTGATGAGTGCTCATATTAAACCGTCAGCTATGAGGCAGCGGCATATGATGTAATAAACGGTCACTAGGACCGCAACCTGAGGTTTTTGTGAGCATCACTGGTGATTTCAACCATTTTAATTTGGACTCCACTTTCTACCAATTGTTGACTGCACCACATGGGAGAATATAACACGGGGGGCCCTATTTAAGAGATCTATGGTCCATGGTCTGGCACACTATTGTGCCCTGCACCTACACAGGGGCTGTGCCACATCAATTTTGCCATTTAAGGTGGATGAGAGTTGCTCCCGTAGATGATTTGCTTGTGCACTTTCACAGCTTGCACATCACCTGCTCTGTTCTGCCTCATCTTGTCTGCCGTCTAAATATCAGTGAACTACATTCAAGCGAACCCGCTCTGAGAGGGAAAGGCAGGTGACGCTCAGATTCATTCATTCACGTTCGGCAAAAAATACAGCAATGATTAATTAGGTGTTTAAATACTACCACTTTGTGCCCTGTGTTGAGGTTATGCGCCTCTTAAGTAGGAAAATGGACTTGGTCACACCCCAAAGTCCAGCAGTACGCCATAGATTGCTTAAATAGGGCCCCAAGTGTTTTTTAAACAGTTGTAACTAGAAAGAACTATTAATAACAAAGAATGTTAATAATTGTATACATAATAATATGGATGTACAGTGTATATATAATACTATACAATAATCTTCACAAATCATTAAGTTATTACCAACACGAGAAAATCACGCACTGTATGAGCCTGCTGGTCTACGCACCTTGCCCACGTGTGAAATTGCACAATAACCTGATTATGATTAAAAAAAATAAGCTGTAACCATGATCGGAAAGATCTTGTTTGGCTATAATCACAGTCACACCTGCGCTGCTTGTGCGGTAGAATGACAATTTGATGGGTTTTCTTCTGTATTTTTCTACAAAACAGTGGGTAATATCTGGTATCTTTGATTTAAAGACTGTATGCATGAAGGCTTTATACATGTATTTGAGACTCGTGGGCTTCCCTTGCTTTCCCTTCCTTCTCCTTCTTTAAAGAAAGGACGGCTGGGGAAGGAGAAAATCAATGCTTGGCGTCTCAATGAATGTGGCGAGTGGTGGATTGATCGCGACTCTAAATTGGGTCAACAGGATTGTCTATTTAAAGGGCAAGACCCCTTAATCATCGTTTTAGCTGAGATAGACTCTCAGGCACGCACTCCTCTACAGTAACATGCTTTTATCTCAACCTCAATGCAAAGATATGTACATGCACAACAAACACACTCATGCACACACACACACAACCACACACGCACAGAATACCTCCTTGTATCAAATATCTTGCACCCATTGATGACATACAAATATGAAGACATGGACTTTATGTTTCTGATACCAAATTAATCTTTCTAATAAAGGGCAGCGTGGCTTAGGTGGTAGGCAACCCCCTCGACTATAGCAATCAAGGGGGTTGCCAGTTCGATCCCCGGCTCCTCCATATTGAGGGTCCCTGAGCAAGACCCGAACCCCAAAATTGCTCCCAACAAGCAAGTGGGCCTTGGACTTAGCTGTCGTTGTCTGAATGGGTGAATGTGAGGCAAAAAAAATGCAAAGCATCATAGAAATGCAGTCCATCCATTCAATAAAACAAGTTAGATTCAGGTTTGGGGGAGATGAGCAACATCTTGCATCAGTGTGACATGCTGAGACGAGTGAAGAGAATATATCAAGTTAAAAAGAAAAACTTCAAACACTTCTTTACAAAATCCTCTTACAGTTAGGGTCACAGCGGAGGGCCGAACGAGGGCCAAGCAAGTTGCCAAATCAAAAATTATGCTTCTCCATATTAAGAATTCGTCACCACCATGTAGTATACACTCTCTCCTACTCTGTCTCTCCCTCTCTCTCTCTCTATTTACCTTTCAATGTTATCAGTTTCTATTTCTTGTCTTGTTAGTACAATGTTTTGAACGCTACTATAATGCATATATGTAACAGTGCTTATGCTGTGTTCCCGACTTCAGGAAGATTAAAGGCAGATACCAGCCACATTGGAAAATATCATTCCCAAAACACTGAACACCTGATGATCCAGGCAGCATAGTAGAAGGGTGGACTGGACAAGGTGGATATGGTAATCTGAATGTGTCACCAAGAAATAGAGTTCTACACGCAGCTCAGTTCTGAATATGTGTCACTTTCCCAGCGGATCTTTCCACTTGAGCAGTGCCACTTATGCTGCTCACTAAAGTCTGCAAATCTAAACCCTGCCCTGGGCGAGCAAAGCAGCTCAAAAATTCTCAAAGTGTGTAAACCCATTGAAACCAAACCAATCGAAAGCTAATCTGGGGTGCAAAAATGAGACGTTTGAGTGAAGATGGCCATTATCTTTGAGAGACAACACAAAGACACAACCGGCTGTTCTGACCTTTTCCCTCTAACAGGGACATATTAACGGCCAATGACTGTAGAAATGTGGTAAGCCAGCAGAGGACATTAACAGACCTGTTTATTTGGTTTCTGAACTGGCTCTCCGTAACAGACTCCCAAGGGAGCAAGGAAACAGCCTTTTCAGCAGCTACTCCCTCGTTGCCCCAGGCCTCAAGCTTCAAGTTTGTTTGTGTTTAGCGTGTATGTGTGTGTGGTGGTGGTGGTGGTGGTGGTGGTGGTGCTGGTGCGGGGGTTTTCAGTGCATGGCAGCACACAGAATCAATGGTTTGCACCACACAACTAATCTTGTGGCGATAGAATCTCTGCCACATCCAGAGCCCACTCGTTCTCTCTCTTTCTCTACTTCTTGTCCTTGTTCCCCCTATCCTTTTCTTGGCTCAAACATTTTTAAAAATGGTGCAAGTCTTCGTCACCGACTATAATCCGAAGAAACAGGAGCCACATCTGCATTCTGGCAAATCAATTAATTGCAACATTCATTAACTGATAAGTCGATTAATGGGCGTGTTATTCACGGGCAGGCTGACATATAATCAGAGTCTGGTTTTAAGAGGAAGCCACTAGGACTGCTGATTACTGCCTGAATCACTGCATTATCCACAAAACGGCTGCATGCATGTGTGTGTGTGTGTACAATTACTTAATAAATGGTCTTTCAAAATAAAAACGTATTTTGATAATTAATAATTGATTTTTTGTTTGCATGTTAGTGTGTGTGTGTGTGTATGTGTGGTGGGTGGGTATTACATTTCTAGTCACATTTTGTGCTGAAGATGATGATAAGAATGATGAAGAAATTAATTAGCTTTACATACAGGGAAATTGTAACACAGCAATGACAAGAAGGCCAAGAGCATTGAAGATAAGATGAGCAATCATAACACAATGAGGATTGCAAAACAGATAATAGAGAGTAGTATATTCATTGACATCATCCTCTGAAGGTGTCTTTGAACTCCTAGCTTGTGAGGATGTAAACTAATAAAGTCAATCCTCTTTGCCTCATAAATCAGAGATGTCAGCAATTGCAGAAATACACTGTAATGGAACCTAAGATGAGGAGGTGTGTTCGTTAACTGATATGGCTCAGCACAGAGGCATGCATGTGATTTGGGATGTGAAAGTGTGTTATTTGATGATTTAATGAGGCTGGCATGAGCATACACACACACTCACAGAAACAGCTTTATACCTTATTCCAGAGCAACAGGTCTAACTACAGCTTGATGAGATACAGATGAAGTAAATGAGATATGAGGGACCGAATGTGAATAATGCTGGGGAAGCAAGACACACACATACACACACACACGCACACGCACACACGCACACTGAGTCAGTACATTTACATGTGCTCAAAATACTAGTATTTTTCCTTTTACTGATTAAAGGTAAAAATGTAATGAGTCTGCCCAGTGAGGAAATGTATGCAGAGGGGATACACTCGTCAAGTGGCAAAAAACAAAGAACTGGTGAGGCGGTCAAAAAGTTTTTTTGTATTGACCAATATCACATAGCATATCCTCACAGCAATATCTACAAAACAACAGTTACTTCACTTCCTGTCTCTTATTAACAGTAATTTTGAATTTCATTCTTATAAGCTTCAACTGGAACACGAACCACTCTTAACCGAGTATATCAAACAATAAGTGTTTTACATACATTGTTACATTATTTGGGGCTTTGCACATTTATCCGATAATATATAATTATAAGAGTAAATAGAGATTCTTACATCATTGTTTGATTGTTTTTTAACTTGCAATCCAATTTAAGTGTCACATTTGAAACAACTCACCAACAATATAAGAGTGAAAACAGGATTATATCCACAATATCAAAGATTCACGACACTGACTTGGCACTATCAGATTTTTATTAAAATGCCAATAATGGCAAAGCTATATCGATCTAAAGATACTTGCTGACAAAGCAGACAAAGCAAATGCTAATGAAAAAAAGTTTCCTTCTGCAAATCTGCAGCTGATTATTCATGATCCCTTTCATTGGAGTTGCCAGACGAGATGAGAAGGACAAGACGGTGATGGACAGGAAGACAGAGATGGGCCTAATGTGTGAGCACACACGTACACACACAGCTTGGCTGGCTGATAGAGAGAGTCCTTAACTCCCAGTGTGTGGTGGTAATCAGAAACAAGTGACCCTTCCCATTGAGCCATGAAGAAAATATTGAAAGGATTCAATTAAGGATGCAGATGGCAAGTTAGGGGTAGGGGTTGGGGTTGGGGCTGAATGACTGAATGGACATGTGGATGAGTCTAGGTGGGCTGCCAGTCAGACAGGCTCCAATGCACAGAGACAGAGAGATGGATGTCAACGGTTGCGACAGGTGAGCTGCTGGAACTGAGTGGCAAAAAGAAATAGAGGAGGACGATGATGGTGGGAGATAAGGGGTAAAGAGCTGCCTATCAGTCAAATGATCAATCAGGTCCTGATTCACATGAGCCCAATGGTGAGAAATGGCACTAAAAGAAGAAGACGAAGAAGAACAATCGGGGAGTTCTCCTTTATTTGGTCATATTCTGTATTATTTTTTAGAACCACCAACCTTATGGTTGGAGGATGAACCTCTATACTGCTGAGCCATGGCCGCCAAGCAGGTTCTGGTGGCAACTGTGGGACAAAACGATAGATAAGCGTGATAAGAAAACCATTTTCTTGGTAGAACAATAGATTTCCTCTTCGACATTCAAGGATCTACCATTTACCAGTTTTATTTTATTTATTATTATTGTATTTAGTATTATTGTGTTTCATCAGCGGCTTCCAAACACAGCACAATGATATACAATGGGCATCATCAATATTTGCATACCAGAAGGCATGCAAATAAGATAAGAAAAGTCCACGTCTGATTCATGAAACATGCATAAGACACACATTTGTGTGCACTCTGGCAATCCTATTGAAAAATCCCACCTGATCATAAAGTGCCTGCTTGGTCTAATCAGCTGGTGATTTGCATATGGTAACGCCCCCAACACTCCATAAAGGGCATTTTATGGTAGTATGCAGAATATCGACCAGCAATACAGAGAAGACAATTGATGGATTACTGCATGGATAAATGGATGTACGCCACAAAAAACTGAAACAATGCATTGCTGCTCTCATCCCCATTCCACAGTGACCTCTGATCTAATGCGCACTGTGCTTTAAAACCAAATTTAAAGCAAAGATATTCCAGTACAATCAATTGACTCAATCCCACAAATTGCATGAAGCTGTTCGTAAATACAGATTATGATGAAATTTGTGTGTATGCATAGTTGACGAATGAGGGTCAACGTTTCTACTCCATGTGCTATGGCATAGAGCTTCAAACATCCAGAAACAAAGTATAATTACGCTGTTGGAGTAAAGTAACATCGGAACTGTGATAGTGATTTGCTTGTGTCAAAAACAATTGGTGAATATTTGAAAAAATACCTTATAATATATATTTTGCAAATCAGATCCTACATTATTATGTCAATGCAGTGTAGGTTGACACAACACATCTGGATTGATTGACGCAGTTTTATCCTGACAGTTTTGGATATTAAATTCTAACTTTAGAGGCCCTAAACAAGAAGTGCTATGATAGTGACATGGCTTACATCATGAAGTTCATGCCAGCCTTTTCTACAGGTGAAAGATGGAGATGCCAGAGTATCAGGCGTCCTATCTGTAAAGCCTGTATTCACTCCTTGCTCTTCCATTTGGTTAAATAACTATCAAGTTGTTTGGGTGGGATGTCACTGGCTGCCTTCCCGTTTACATCCAGTTGCAACTGCCAATTCAAAATAACTCAGTGGGAAGATGGCAGAGTCACAATTTGTGTTTTTGTTATGTGGGTAATAAATAAGTGGATACAGATCACAGATCAGATTTTATTAAATTGTTTATATTCAGCTGTCGGAACTGCAAAATTAAGAACTAGAAATATTCTATAAAATGGGGTGCTACGATTAGTGCAGCCTACACCAGGACCATTCAGTTAGTTCACAATGGTGGGCAGATATTTCATACAACCCGAACTGAGGGGCTAGGCTGTTTCAATTGAGACGATAAAGTCATAAACAACATTTCCAGTTAACTTTGCATATAGAGAAGGATTCAAATATCATAAAACTACTATAAAAAGTTTTCTGTCCACTATGAAAGGAGACAAATAAAACTTTCATTGGCATTTCTGCTTTATTATCATAGGTACAGTAGAGAGACAGGCAGGAAGGACAGGGCACAGAGCGAATGATATGCAGCAAAAAGCACAAGTCGGTATCAAACCTGTGCTGTTGCAGTATGTGGCATGCGCTCTGCCACGTGAGACACCAGGGGAGCCCAACTTTTCTCTTTATAACAATTTCGCCAAAACCAGGTGTGTACGTTGTGAATGTAATGTACAGACAGTTAGTGATGGATGCACGGTTAGTTGTAAGTTTTAATTGCATTCATGTGCAACAATGATTCGAGCCGCACACTATCAGCATGAAAACACACATATCAAGAGAGAGAGATTTTTTTATTTTACAAAAACACTTTTTTTTACATGCACATCAGTAAAACATATTAGTACACATTAAAAACCATGTGCAAATTGCATTCTTCGTCCTTAACAGTGCAAATGATGTCTCCGTAGCACCACCATTCTGTAAAAGTTTCAAGGTCTCCCATCATTTTGTAAAATCTGAACTCTAGCCACAATCTGGACCGGATGGTGCAGCGCCACACAGATGAAGCTTCCTGTCCTGTCCTGTTCTCCAATTAGTTTTTCCTGCTGCCAGTTTGGCTTCTCCTGAAAGGAAATTTAGTAGCTGCGTCTGCGGTTCGTCTTTTTGTAAGAGCACCTAGAATAAAACTTGATTCAGTGAACATTACACAAAAAAGATTAGATCACTCTGTGAGTCTCTTGCATTCGGTGAACATATGAAAAATGGTCTCACGTAGATCACAGAAAGGGCACTTGTTAGTTGCGGCAGGGTTAAGAACAGAGATAAAAGCGTTGGAGCCAATGGTATCATGTAAAATCCTCCACTGGAGATCAGCCGTCCCTTTTTTGAGGGAAGGTTTGTATAACACCCTCCACTATCGGCTCTGTTGATTGTCTCTACTCCCTCGGTTCATCCAGGCAGTGAGCAGTCTGTCCTGGCGAGTCCCATCCTGTTGGTGCTTTTCATGTATAAGGTTCTTTTGTCCGCTCCGTACAGACTCAATTTTTCAGGATTATATGGAGCCAACACAGTTCACAGGTAAAACAATGTTCTCATTAAAACATGGTAAAATTATACCTTCGGTGCTTGTGTGTATTTTTGCAGGAGAGTTTCTAGGGAGAGTGAGTAGAGCATACCGGACAGTGCGCAGCCTTGCCAGATGCCTATACACACTGAAAGGAGCACACAGACCACCATCTAAGCACATTATCAATGTTACAGTACAACACCCTTATCTTGGCAATAAAACCAGCGCTGAACCAAAACTTATCCATGGTTTTCCAGAGGAAGCAGAGCTCGATGCTGTCAAAAGCCTTTTCCTGATCCAGGGAAATCAGACCAGTGTTTAAACCCAGTGAGCTGGAGACCTCCAGAACATCCCAAATTAGGTAGATATTATCTTCCATGGACCTGCCGGACTCACAGTAAGTCTGGTCCCGATGGATGACCTGCTCCATAGCCTCTCTCATTTTATTGGCCAAGGTCTTGAACATGATTTTGTAATCCAGGCAGAGAAGAGACACAGGGCGCCAGTTCTTCCAGTTCCGCCAGTTCCTTTTTTGGTAAAAGGGCGATGACAGCTCTGCAGCAGGACAATGGCAGTGAACCTGAGGCCACGCTTTCATTAAAAACATCTAAAAGGTCAGTTGCTAAAATGTCCCAGAAGTATTTATAAAATTCCACACTCAGGCCGTCAACACCTGGAGACCTCCGTCCCTGCGTGCTCTGCAGAGCAGCATGAAGCTCTTCCATCTGTAGAGGCTCATCCAATGTGAGGTTGGTCGCCTTGGAGACCTGAGGCAGTTTGTTGCTGAACTCCTTGAACCGTGGCTCATCTCCATACTAGCCAGTGTAGAGGGGGAAGTAAAAATCAACATCTCTGCTCCATCAGTTCCTTCCCTGTCCTTGTTTTTTTCCAGGCCAAAGAGAATGCTAGAGGGAGCATCCATCCCCGTCATGTTCTGGACTCGGGACCCTACCAGTGCACCTTGTACTTTAGTGCCCAGCAGGTTGGCATTTTTTTGGATTTGAGAATTTCAATATATTCTTGATTTCCTGTGGCCTCGCTCTTTCTTTCTAGTTCCACAATATCAGTCTCCAGATCCTTCATAGATCCGGTGATGTCTCGCGTCACAGTGAGTGTGTGCTCACCAATGGTCTCACCAATGTCTAAGACTGTTAAAATCACTCTTCCTCTGTCTAAAAGAAGTGCATAAATAGCTAAGAGCGTCCCTGAATTTCCTATCCAATGTTAAAAATGCCAGTATGCACTCTTAGGTAAAAAGTTCCTGATAAAACCATGACACAAAATCAATGAGTGATTTGTAAAACCCACCGCTACAATTCTGCACATTTTAACAATATTAAAATGGTGTTTAAAACAGTAAAAGAGGTGCAGTCTAGCTAAGGAGATCCTATCCTCTCATAGGTGGGACCATGTGTACTGTCTGGAGTCTGCGTGCATCCGCCTCCACACATCCACCAGGCCATGAGTGTGGACCAGCTGCCTCAGAGCGTGCTGCGAAACCAGATGAGGCTTTGCATGATTACAGTCTGAAAACTCATTCTCAGTGCAGTTCAAATCCCCAACCAAGCATAAAAAATAAAAAAAATCCTCCGAGCCACAGTCATTCAATTTGTCACTAATTTTTTCTATCAACAATTTCCTCTCTGCACCGTTGGTTGGAACATAGATGTTCGTAAAAACAACAGTAAAATGATCAAAACGGGCTTTGGCTAAAAGAAACCTCCCTTCTATCACGTCTTCAACCTGCAGAGAGGCTGGAGTGAAGGTTTTGGAGAACAAGAAGCCCAGTCCTCCACTGACGGTTGTGTTGTGACTTAAAATGACTTCTTCCCATTCTCTGTTCCAGTCCAACTCATTGCTGACATCACTGTGACTTACTTTAAAAACAGAATATCAATGTGCTTAATTTGTGCGACTTCATAAATTAATGCCCATTTCTTTGACTCCGTGGCTCCATTCACATTCAAACTTCCCACACTAATATAATCCACAATGAGACATTTAAACAAAACAAAAAAAAAACAGTCAATCAATTAGATAAATTGCATATTCAGACCTTTTCCATCATCGCTGTTGAGTTGGGTTTTTTTTTACTTTTAATATTAGTTTCCTCAGTCTAAAGACTTCCTGATCTGAGTGGTCTGATTACTCTTTGTTCCTCATGTGGAATCTAGCTGACAAATATAAAATGTCCTTATCAGGAAAATATTCCTCCAGTTTCACTCCTTTCATATTTTTTGTTTCTTGAAGGAAAGACTTCAACATTTTTGCTGTGTAGGTTTTCCTTTACTCACTACCACTGAGTTTAACCAGTGTCACGTCACTGCTGTCAGACACACAATCCTCCTCACTATCACTGGAGTCCGACTGTTCCTGCCTCCCACTTGCTTTAACCTCACTGCCCACATTTTTACTTTCATACCTACATTTCCGTGAAGTAGGTTTCCACGCCACCTTCATCATCTCGCCATCCTCAACTTTTTTCTCCCTTATTTCACCTGTCTCCCCTACCTGTGCTGCACTCAATTCACCTGTCTCACCCACCTGTGCTACACTAACCCTACTAGTCTTACCTACCTGTGTCTCACACACACCCTTGCAAAGACACTGGTAGACAGAACACAAAACAACCCCATGACCCCACAAACTAACAACGTAGTACACCAACAATCAATGAAGTAACGAGTCACTACTGAATATATCTACATGAAATTAGATCAAAGTGCTGAAAGACACAAAAAAGATAGAGACCAATCGCTCCACACCAGACTCACTCCAAGCATGCACTCCGAGAGAGAGAGAGAGAGAAATGGAAGATAAGTAAATGCTGAAGTAAGAGCAGCAACAAAAGAGAAAAGTAGTTCTTATTAGAAAGACAGAAAAGGAGCAGAATACATCGAACGGAAAATTCTTCCTATGTGTCCAAGCTAACTGCAGGCTAAAGTGGAATTCTATGGAATTCGGCTTCCTTTTTCTCAGCTTAAACTCTAACACTGAGCCTCACCACTCCAGTCTCCCATGGGGCTCAAATAGGAATCTAATTAACAAAGATCAATATTAACACCATCTCCCTCTCTCCCTCTCTCTCTCTCCCTCCATCTCCATGCACCACCCCTATATGTTTCCATACCTGCATTTGAACAGGAGGAGAAATTCATTTCTCCAACCCAGTGATTCTGCCACTAAGGGGGAGGGTGATAGGGATCACAAAACACAGGGATTGAGCAGGAAAAGGTGGACGGAAAGAAAAGGCAACAATCGAATGTGAAAAAAAACCCAAAGAGGTATTTAAATTACTATAAATTCAAAACATGATCAAAGAGAAGAATCTAAATCCAAGAAAAAGGATGAAATATAGACAGGACGCGTGATAAGAATTATGAAGCATTCAGAGTTTTGTCTGTAAATGTCTCCTCCCTACTGTTTTCCCACATGCAGATTGTTTCAATATACAAAAGTAAATGCCAGTTACTGGTTCAACAGATTAATGGTGTTTGTCGCTACACAGGCTGTTGGCACAGAGCCACAGTTGGTCTCTTCTGCAGTTGCGTGCCCGTTCAGATCCTTAGCATTTGCATGCAGCTACCTGTGGACTAAGTACAGTTCATCTGAGCACAAAGGGGAGCTGGGGAGCTCCAGACCAACGCAGGTTCTGTACACCATCCTGGCAACTTGGTTCTCACTCAGTGAGTGCTGCATTTTGCATATTGCCGTTACGTGCTGGATGATCTCTGAGATGCACAGTCGTCATCTTGGGTCTTGTCTGCTATCGTACTGAACTGGTGCTCGGTTCATGTTCTTGTGCTACTATGATCAATGTTTCAGTGCTGTGCCACATCTGCTACAGGCGATGGCTCGTGAAGGGGTTTTTCTACCATGGCATTTCCTGTATATATTCATCAATTGCATGCTTTTTCCAGTTCAATTCCCTGCTCAACCCCAATCTTTCACAACATCCAAACCAAAGAGGTACGCAGCCTCCCATGAACATCTTGAAACTTGTGCACAATTCCCTACCATTCTCGGGCTCTGTCCCACTCCTACTCCATGTCCACTGATCTCTCCCCCTGAGAAGGAGGAGTTTCCAGAGATGTCTGGATATGTGTTACCTGTGTGTCTTGTTCAGAATATGAGGGGGGTGGGGTTGAAGCCTGATTGAACACAAGGAACAAAATGAGCAAAATGACTGAGTGAGGAAAGGAATAAAGTGGTGAGGAAGAGTAGGTACCTGACCTTCAATAAGACCCTCCCCTTCCCTCTCTTTGTTGCCTAATAGATCTTACAACGGCCAGATTGATCTCTCGCCTGGCATCTCTCCTCCTGCATTTGTTATTCATCTCCATCTGAAGCTCAAATCTTCAAATTCACACCTATTTGATTGGAGTTGTGCTTTTGAGTGCTTATTTATTATTCTTGCGTCAATATATGAGCAAAAACAATGTGACAAAAGTCAGCTTGGGGGTGACTGTCACATCTCATCTCAGTGAAAGTCACAAAGTTAACAGGAACGGCAGCTGAATTGGAGGGTCATTGATTGATATCACGACTGATGGCTCAGATATGGATCAAAATATTTTCATCCTCAAAAGCGGGCATGCTCAAAATGGTTATCAACCACAGCTTTTGGCATCTAGCTGAAAAAGATAAAGCAGCAATATTGCAGTAAGGCCACAGAACCATTCAGTATGTTTACATGCAGTTTGAAACTTTGATTATACTCTGAGTAAATACTGACTGACCTATTTTTACTTAAAAGTCTAGTGGAATCCATATGTTGCTCTAAATGACATGCAGCCTTTTGACACCTGGTCAGGAAAATGTAGTGAATATTGACAACGAACAATCACATGCTGAACTACTCTCATCTGAAAATGCATTAAACACTACCCACTTATCTGAAAAAATGAAAACATTAAAACAGTGCAAAATAAGATCAAATTATACAGTTTCAAATGTAACAAGAAAGAAACCAGAAATTCAATCGACAATACAGTGATATAGACACAACACTTAAAGGTAGGATAGGTAATGTTGGAGCAACTAGGGAGTCCAGAGAGTCCTTGAGAGAGGAGCACATCACAGCCGTATCCAACTACAACTTCATGTCTCACACGGGCCACTAAAAGTCTCCATGAAGACTCCGCGACGCTCTGAAAGAGAATCCGTTCATGCACAATGATTGGATGGGCAGAATATGCACGCGCAGAAAGCTACGTAGCTAACAGGCAGGTTGAGCAACCAATCATTTTATTTGGTCCCGATGAAAAGATTGGATCGGTTTGTTTCAAGGTTACTAGAGCTAAAGATACTGGATTTCTTCTCTCATTTGAAAAAAGCATTTTCTTTTTTGAAATATAACAAATTGTGTTTCAACAAAAATTACCTACTCTACTTTTAATATATTAGAATAAATAAAACCACTACAGTAGATACAACTAGTCAAATGAACAGGAGAACAATAATGCTTTTAAATAAGCTGTAAAAGTGGCTAGAGTTGGAGCAATTTGAAGATGAAGTCTTTACACCGCAAGGGGGAAAGGTAAGGAAGACACTGAAGAGACAACACAAAGAGAGGAAGCTGGCCTTTTCCCTTCACCATTAATTATATCTGTCACCACTTAGAGGTCAATTACTGTAAATCAAAGTTGGAATAATAAGCCCATCAACGCCCTGTTCAGTCATTGGCCTCTCTTGTGCTATCACACATCTTCATCATGTTTTATGATCACTATATCACATTCATAGCTCCTTCCAATGGTTACAACATTATGTGGCACCTGTTTTAGCATGAATCTAAATGTAGGTGTTTATATGTTTTAACACATATAAAAAAAGCACATTTTCAATGGTTACTCATTGCTCTGGAACAGGTAAAAGTTTGTTGTAGTCCATTTTTACACGTTTAGCATTAAAATGCAATCAGATTGCTGATAGATTATCCAGCTGACATATGATGACAGGACTTCAAACCCTGCGTCAACGTGCATTTTCTTGATGTGGATACTACTTTCCATGTCACATTGTTATTCTGGAAAATTTTCTATTGTTAATCTAGTCATTATTCCAAGGTCATTGTATTTGTTAAGACTTTAATTAAGACAGATCAAAAAACTATATAGCAAAGCAAAGCTCTTATTCTGTCAGATTTCAGTTTCTTTTAATTTGAAATAAACTACGTCCCTTTAAGTGAAATGGTCTGCTAAAGTGATATGGATCCTACTTGATAAATGAAAAAAGTGGGAAACTTAAATGCAAACTAGGTCGCTAACTTACCCGGCCATAGGCATTTGAATGGACATTTTCAGAGCCACCATTTCTCTAACAACACAAATATAGAAATTGTGCATACCACAATAAAAGCTTAATCTACCTTTTGGATTCCCAAATACAACTGTGTTATGCTATACTGACAATAATGCCTTGAATGAAATCAATTTTCATTGGATAGAATTTTTCATTTCAACACCCTGCATGCAGTATCTTGGCAATATTCTTCCTATTAAGGGGGAACACGGCAAAATTACACTAATGTGAGAAGGCATCTGGACCATACTATAGGTTAGTAATCCATGAATGTCAACAGTGAACATATTTATATCTAATTATTCTTATAACATCATATACAGTAGCTCTTAGAAATTTTGCATGGTATGGATCCATAATGTCAATTTCTGAAAAAAAAAATAATGGTCCAATTTATTAGAATAACTTGGAGCAGTGACCCAGTTATGATGTCATTTTCCTGAAAATCTAATTCTGTACGGTCAATGGAATTGCTTTAACTAAAAATCTGTCTCTGTTTTTCACTAATTTTAGACTTTAATATATTAAACATTAAGATCACCCACTCAAAGATGGATCATGGTCTTTTGCTCTATGAGAGCAAATTAAGAGTTTGTTCTCTGAGTTTTTTCTCTATTAAGAGTTCTTAAGGATTGGACATAGGATTGATCATTGACACTTAACATGAACATTGGTCTTGATACCACATTTTTCATTCATTCTAATCAGGTTGGTTAACAGGTTTACGATTTGGAAGGGAAATCTGAAGGTTTACAGGAGATTTAAAAGCAGCACTGTTTCATTTGGTGAGCACTCTTGCTATTGTTTTTGCTTCTGTAATTTGTTTACAATTACTCACTGTCTGCTACTGTTGAAAACTGAAAAACCAAACAGAACACCATCCTAAGGGAGGCTGTTGTAACTCAGTGAACTGTCCAATATCCATTCATGGAGAGGAAGGGATCTTCTCTTTGTCTTTTCAAAGTGTTTTTATAGGGTGATGGGCACAAAGCTTTGCCAGTGTTCAGGGCAGTCGAGGGACAGGGAGAGCTGAGTTGGAGCACCCAGAACCCAGAACACTGCCTATTCCCTGGATGAGCAACTTTCCAGTACAGTTTTAGTTTCGTTATAGTTCATTGAATCCTATGTGCAAAGTTGAAATAAAGTTAGAAAGCTGCACAAAATCAGGACCTCTACCATGATAACGCTATGTGTGTGTGTGTGTGTGTGTATGTGCCCACATTCCCTTTTTCTCCTCTTCAAATATTAATCAATCACACCAGTAAAACTAACGTCAGCTAGTGCTACCAGTATGTGAGCTTGCTGAAGAACTAAAATTAGCTCAGAACTATTAGATGGCCATTGCACAAGACAAGATATATATTTATATCTA
>OMNV01009853.1:0-14894 GCA_900303265.1 Brotula barbata | reverse complement strand
GCTCCACCTTATCGAGTTACAAAGCTGCCTCTCCTACTCAGATTGGCCTCTGATCGATCTGAGCTCTGATGGCAAGAGGCAGCGTGACTGACAGAGTCTGACAAGGATCTCAGACAGGAGCTGGGTAATGCATGTCATGTCATTTTACCGGAGACACCTG
Source organism: Brotula barbata (assembly GCA_900303265.1). Classification (NCBI taxonomy): domain Eukaryota; kingdom Metazoa; phylum Chordata; class Actinopteri; order Ophidiiformes; family Ophidiidae; genus Brotula; species Brotula barbata. The sequence goes on along the minus strand of OMNV01009853.1, from coordinate 14,734 downwards.
AGGTTTAGTCTCTGCTCAAGATGGAGAAAACAACAGGGCTCATTTCTCCACCTTGACATCTGCATAATAATGATTCACCGGCCATTTTTCATCTGTCAACGCAAATTGTGTGCGGTGAATATCAAATTTATATTCGGAAGAGGTCGGCGGCTAAAATGAAATGACAAGGTGTCCAAATACTTAGAAAAGTCATATTGTTTTTATTATCCAGCTTGAAAACAAGCAAAATTAAAAAGTGATATAATATGAATGCCGGAGAGGAAACATAGCTAAGATTCAACAAGCATTTTCTTTCAGACGCTCACTTTTACTTACATCGGTCCAAAGAAATTCTCTCAGTCCTTGACGGATTTATTATCCCGCAAAAGCCAACCGAAGCTTTTATCACCTGATCCCGAGTTTGTACGTACCTCAGAATAACATTGATTTACTGAGCATTTACTGGTACATAGACTAAAGATGCTGAAAAGGATTCAGTCCGAGTGAATCAAACGCAGCAAGAGTCGATTCAAGGGGACAGCCGGATCAGAATCATGCCTGTGTCGAGACTCGTCCCGAGATGACCACGGAGCAGGTCACATGGGGTAGAACTGTGAGGCGGCCTCGGACGACTGGATCTCCACCTGCGCCATCTTAAACTGGGTGCACTGCAGCCATTTGCGCAGGGCGAAAGGCGGAGCTCCGGGGGCCTGGCCCTGCAGACACTGGTGGTTTACTCTGTTCTGGATGGCCTGGAGACGCAGCTGCAGCCCGGCAGACAGATGCTGAACACCACAGGGGAGGGAAGATGATTTTAAGGATGTTAGGGGATAATCACCGGAATCATTATTAGCCTGCATAATGTCAATCTGTGCTGATGATGGCACAAAGTTACTCAGAGGCCTTACCTTGAGGTTCGCCTGAATCATTGGCAGCCACATGGGGATTAACTGAAGAGAAAAGTCAGCGTATATAAGCATATATTGATGTTTTTTGAACCGCGTTAAGATGATCGCATGATTGAAACACGTCAGGATCGCAGCAAACCTTGACGAAGATGGTTGAGTTGCACTCCTGTAGGGCCTCCATCAGACTAATGACGTGGAGACACACCATCTCCACCATCTGAGAGAGGGAGTATCAAGCAAAGCTCGGGTTACTTCCAACAGAGTAACAGTTTTCATGTCATTCATAAAATTAAAACAGAGAAATCAATTAGAAATGCAGAAACCCTGAGCGGATTCTTATTTCACATTTCTCGTGACAACAAACACTCTTCTCCAGCCCCCCCTCCTATGTTTGGTAGATTAAATATCTCTCTCCCTCCCTCCCTCTTTCCTGCTGCACTCCACTTACCACTTTATTATGAGCCATGAGCTGCAGGATGCTGGGTGTAACACGACTCCAGAACTCCAAGCCAGTGAGGATGGCGCTGGAGGAAAACTCTGTCTGGTTCTGATTCAGCAGCGATGGGGCAGCAGCTGCCTGCTCGCAATAGATGGTCCACAGCTGGGCAAACATGAAGGCATGGAACAGAGAGCACATATGCAGCACCGACGTCTGGGGACAGATCAAGACCAAAAGAGGACAGACCAATGAGGCGGTTAAATGTCGTCGCCATAAAACCTTAGTGGGACTGTTTGCAGAGACTGGTTTCTATGACACCTTGGATTGTTCCGGGAAGCCGATGAGGATGACGATAAGGTGATCGGCGATGTGGGAACCGGCGTCAAGAGGGATGGGCATGCAGGAGGTGGAGCCCTGGTACAGGGCACAGTGTGTCAGGGAGCCCAAAAGGAGCCAGGACAGCTGACGAATGTGGGACACGCACTCGATGAATTCTTTAGGACTGTAGAGAGAGCACAGTTGGAATTCTCCGTTTGACAAATCGTCATACCGTGGTCATATGTCGTAAAATTATCCACAATGCCCGATCAATAGCTCGCTATACAAGCTGTTGATCGTCGTATTTAATGGGGGTATCAGATTATATTGTGATATCGTGTTTTATGATCAAATATTGATATTCTGACACCGGTATTGTGATATTTGGTGTTTCCTTCAATTCATATCACTGTGCGGAGGTGGTGGGGTGGGGGGTTACTATGATCAGGGTAACAGCTCAAGGACGTTGGATACATTTATTGTTCTTTTTATATCAATAGAGCATTAAGAAGGGGTTACACAACAAGTCCTGTATAACAGAATTATTATTAAGACCAACATTGTGGTAAACAGTGTGCGTGTAAACATCCTAAATGATAGGAACGCACTGATGCTCATGTTTCTGAGTACACAGCATGTAAAACCATTGAAGTGAATGGTCTTCATAAAGCAGTTTGAGATGTCTGATGTACTAAGTATCGAGGTTTCGTGATAGTAATGTGAGTCGCTGTATTTGTGTATTCCGGTTACTCATTATAATAGTATTTGGAGGGTAGGAGTCGTACCCTTGTTGCATAGTGGAGGGAGGATGATACAGCCATGGAAGATAACGGACTATAGCTTTGTTGTCGCGGTGATTGCCTTTGCTGATCTCCATGGCGGCGACTTGTGCCAAACCCACTTTCAGGTTTCCCCCAAATGTGTCCTCGTGCAGCGGCTGACAGCAAGCCTTCATATGGCTCTAAACAACCGAGAGAGAGAGAGAGAGAGAGAGAGAGAGAGAGAGACAATGAGAACACAAAAGGAGGAGGAAACGGGCGGAGAAAGTTGTGGTGTTCACCAGAGGAACAGGACTTACTTTAAGTTTGGTGAGTGTGTGCATATCTGCAATGAAGTCCAGCAGCTCACTAATGTATTGCCTCATGCATTCCATAGCTGCTGTTGTGCACTGTTGAAAACAAAACAGAGCGAATCTTTTAGGAGGAATCACAGCAGGGCGCATCTTCATCACCTGCTGTTTCATGAGATCCACTGTAATAAGATCTTTACGCTAAGCGGCTACAGCCTTACCCCAGGCAGCGTGGAGATCATATGCTTTTGAATGATGGTGGATTCGGCCAGCCGTGTACCTATATCTGCACAAACAAACTGACAACACACACATCACATTCTTTAGTGTTCCAGCCGTACACACGACGAGATTACCATAGTGCATAAAACACACCTGGACCAGCAGTAGTAAGTTTGTGTCAGGCAGAGGAGACTTGAACTTGAGAGCCTGCAGAAGCTCCAACACCACAATGCGGGACATGTAGAACTTATCTCTCTCCTGGATGCGAGGAGATAAAGAGTGGAGTAAATGTACTGATGCAGCAGGACTGCCTTTTTCGATTATCACTCTCCCTTACTCATGCTGTGAGCAGAGCATAAACTGTAGCGTGAATGGCGGAGGGGGTGGTGGTGGGGGGGGCAGAGAATAGACAGAGAATAGTGAAGCTGAAGAGTAGATTTAGGCCAGTCCAGATCTGTAGTCCCAGAGTCCCAGGCAGCTCAGATGAGGCTGTCAGGCTGCCTCCTCCCTCCCCGAGGAGAGTCTGCTCTCTTTGTTCATCCCTTCCACACAAAGCCCAGCTGCCTGTTTACAAACCACACTGTCATCTTCCGACTTCCACTTTGCCTCTCTCCTTCTCTGTGCAGACATGTTTGCTCGTATTAGGTTCGGGTTCCTCCGCTCCCACACAACGCAAAGCGGTCGCTGACATTTCACACCGAGGCAGCTGTTAACGTGCATACCTGTACACCGCTCCCTCAAAATTAAAAGTTAATGGAGCGGGTCCTCTTGCTAAGTAGCAAATCATAAGACCAGAGCACCCGGTCGCAGTCGCTGTAATGCAATGCAGCTGTGACAAATGGTGCATGGCGTAACAAACTTTGGTAAGTCTGGGAAGCTGCACTCTGTGTCCTTAAAACCCAACTTCCTAAGGTAACAGAACAGGTCAAAAAAAGTGTGCTTCCCTGAAACCTCACCATAAAACAACCGCACAGGACAGATTCCAAAAGCCATTGCTCACACTGACTCTGGGTTTTGAAAAGCGGATATAATACCGTGAGGGATTAAACAGGGTGTAGAAAATCAATACTGCAGGAGACATAAAGCATGTGGCGTTGACAGTGGTGGACGACCGAGGATCCATCTGGCCCAATGGTGCAGACAGGCCTGGCTCCATCTCCGTCTGAGACCGCCACTCAGATACACACCATACATCCTTGGTCCTAGCACACCAACTAATCATGTTAATCAATACTGGCTGATTGCCTACTTAATCATCTGTGACACATGGCCACATTTCTTGCTGACTGGAGAGTCCAGGAAACTAAGAGTAGCCACAGAAGAGTGATGACCGAGAGGCCTGGGCAAAGGATCTCCACGTTTTTTACTCTACGGAGTAATCTAAAAGGGTTTAAATCTGCCAGGGCAGGATAGTTACAGGACTCCTGCATATGTTAAAATAAAATAAGTAGCTGTGCAAGTACCTTATTGAAGGCTTTGTAACAAAGTCCACACAGTTCTACAAGGTAGGAGAGGCTGAACATGCCATACTGGACGACAAAGCTCAGCAGCTTGGAGAAGGGTTCCAGGAGGCTCTGCGGGACAGAGATGGAGCAGGGACGGTTAGACGATTTGGACCGGAAATGAGAAATTGATAACTGCAGACTCCAAAGCCGAGCTTACCCGGGTTGCGTTTGTGGTTGGGATTTTCAGCAGACAAATGATAATCCTCAAACTGGAATCCATGGGGCACTAATGAGACACAGACAATGTCAAAGGCACTGTGGAGAAATTGCACCAAAATGCATTGGTATGACTGCGTGCTGCACTTGAGGTTGGGTGCACTGTGAGATATTGATTGAACACACTCATACGATCCCCTGGGGTCAAAAACAGCGGTGTCACAATCAATTACAATTTTCAAACTGAATCCGACAAGGGCACCGGTAAAGATGCTTTTACCATGACGTGTAATCACATTAGCTCTTATCGCACCATGGCTAACTGAATAGAGAGTTAATATCTACCTTTAGGGGAAGCACAGAGGGCAATTTGGTGAGGAATGTCTGGAACTGGTTGCAGATGGTGGTCCACAGGTTGCTGGGAGAGTCCATGGGGAGAGCCTCCATGAAGGAGGCAATGTTGTCTAAGCAGTGCAGCATAGTGCCCCCTGCTGGCAGATTTTTCTTGTTGTTCAATCCCTGCAGGGTACAGAGGCATAAATCATAACAGCATTACATAATGAAATTGCATATACGGAGATATTTCCGTTTAACCGATCACTCACTCCTGATCAATCAAGACGCTCGTGGCCACACCAGTGTATTTAGGACACAAAGAGGCACTGAACGGTTGGATGGGCTCACTTATGCGGATTTATCTACAGTACTCATTTGGCTTAAGCGTTGGAGAGAAACTAGTGGTGCAGAGGATGACAAACATTCATGAATGCTCTGATGATTTGTTACACTAGGTAAAATGTGTAAATACAAACACTGGGAGATTCTGGCTTTGACAAGAGCTCCTCCTGCTGGTGAAAATGAAATGAAAAATCCTAAAATGATCACACCTCCAGCAGCATGTTGAGGGCAGCCACAGAACTCAGTTCATTGAAATCTATCAAGGCTGACGCAAGTGTCCTCAGAAAACTTCCATCTGGAGCAGAGGGAGACACAGAGACACAGAGACACGTGGAACACACACTACTACATGTCTTACGGTGACATGAAAAGATTTATCTTAAATAAATCTTCCGAGAAAATTGTTAAATTTGCATAAAAAGTATGTTCAATATATACCACGAAATACAATAAAGTAGATTTATGAGTGTTATTGATGGATTTTGAGTTGGATAGTGTGTGAGTTGATATGCAGACCTTTGATGTTGCTCTGAAAGAGCTGGGGCAAGATTCCATTAGGGGCCAGCTGGTGGAACATACAGCGGAGGAACTGTTTGGCAACACCAGCCACATTCCCAGGGATCAACATACTGAGAAGAAAAAACCGCATGTGTTTCATCAGCAGTCACACTTTTACATCAAAGATTAAATTCATCTATAGCCACAGTGAATATCTGAGAATACTGCTGGAGTGGCTTTGATGTGTCATACCTCTCAGCTTGTCCAGAAAAATTGGCACTGGATGCCAATCTGAGAGAATGGAGAGTGCAGGATTAGGAGTCGGGATATGAATTATGCATGAGCTCTAACAGCGAGTTATGAAACTTAATTTAACGGTGAAGTACTGTGTGGATGGAGTTTGCTGTTGAAGGTGATGTACCTGCCCACAGACTGCATGATGTCGAGCAGCATCGGAGCGGCTAAATCAGGGCTGAGGTGAATGAACATCGAGAGAACCACCACTGCCAGGCCGAGAGTCTCTTCATCATATTCCTCCAGCACGGCCGCGCAGTCCCTGCACCTGGAGCGAGACGCAGAAATACTGTGTGTACGTGGAGCCGTGGGAGGACTTTAAATGGACTTTCTGATAGTTGACTCGCGTACCTGTCGGACATGGTGGTGGGCTGCTCGTCGATGAACTCCTCAGGCGCGGGGACAAACATGCTGACTGTGCTTGGTGCAGAGAGGAGACTGGTCTTCGTCTGGCCTAATGAGGCAAACAAACTTTAATGAAATAACAGCAGGGTTTTGGTTGGATCCCGTGATTAGATTGAGAAACCGACCCGTATCCCAGGTGCTGATGTTGTGCGGTGCACTGGACTGATGCTCCAGCTGTCTCTTCATTAGCTGGCTCATGGTTAGAGCCCCGAGAGAGCCTCGTTTGACCTGACGGTACTGAGCTGAGGACACAGACACACACAAAAGATATCATTTTCCATTCAAGAGGAGGGGTTGGGTTTTATTTTCAATCATCAGAACGTGTCGATGACTCCATAATGTCTTTCTGTCTATTTTAGAGAAATTCAAAAGGAGATTAATGAGGAAGGTATTTGGATCCTACTTGATACTGAAGAGCGGTGGCTTGTTTCAGGCATAGCAGCTTCAAGGGTCGGAGCTGAGGCAGATTCTCGTGGCTTTTCCAAGGTAGACAGAACTTTGTGATCTGCAAGGGAAAATATGTCAATCATGGGCTGCTAAGATGCTGGTAAATAAGTAAATGGAGTACAGAAACAATGATGTAGTAACGCTGCAAGCTATCAAGAGAGAATTAGAATCACAACATCATTTTAGTGATCATTTGATAATAGTCTGTTATGTAAGGTTTAGAGCTTTGTTACGTAATCTTGCCACAGTTCAAATTTAGAAAATCTCAGTTTGAGGTTAATAGTGATGAGTACTGCCCTGATTTTTCTTAAAATTGTGTCAAAACGTGCTTATGACATGAGTAAAGAACATTTGAAGTCTTTATTATTGAGGCATTTGTCTGAAGGGAATTTGTAAATACACGCAGACTCCACGGCGCCTTCCTCCTCACCGGTTTCTGCGTTCTGGTCGTCGCCCAGCTTGTCGAACGTGTTAAAGGAAATGTCCAGGTATTCCCTCTGGATGGCGCTGACGGCTATCTTCCTCTGTTTGCGTTGTCTAGGAACAATCTGAATTTTAAACTCCGCCTCGTCGTTCTCATCTCCGTTGTCGGGTTTGGGATCGCTGTCGACGTCGTCCCCCATGTCGTCGTCGTCTTCATCGTCGCCATCCTCTTCCTCGTCGTTGCTGTCTGTGTTTTTGCCCTTTTCCGGCGAGGAAAGAGGCTCCGCTTGGTCCTCTGGTATGTCTAAGAAGATGGACCGATTAGAGGGACTTGTCCCGGGTCCCTCGGGGGCAACAAATGTGAATATGTCATCCAATGAGGTGTCAGGGACGTGTGGGGTCTTTCTCAGAAGGTCTCTCTTCTGTTTTAGGGTCATGGGGCTTTCATGACAAATGTTCTCCGGTCGATCGGGCAGTTCCAGAGAGGCGTTTGGAGTTACAGGCTTCCTTTCCACAGAGGGGCCTCCCTGTCCCACTGAAGGGTCCGGAGTCTTTTTGTCTTTACTTGAGCAATCCTCCACACTCACCTGAACTACAGGGGACAGTCTCAAGGTGTTACTGCTGGCAGGAGACAACGGGATCTTGGTATTTCCATTCAGCTTGGAGCCCAAGATGGCGTTTAGATCAAATTCTTCATCGCTCTCCACAATCCTCAGAGGCGGCAGCGGTTCAAACACCAGGGAGTCGCTGTCAGACATGGAGAGCAGCGAGTGTTTCTCTGGAATGGAGGTGCAGTCTGAGGAGAGGTCAATGAGGTCCTGGTCCTCCTTTTCCTGAGCCGATTCCTCCGTAGAATCCTGATCCAGCTTATCGTCAAAAGTCTCCATGCAGCTGAGACGGACCTCCGGGATGACAGGTTTGGAGCAATCAGATTGTCCACCTCGAGAGCCGCGTCGGTCCACGGGAACTGAGGAGCTGTCGGACGATCCTTTGCCACGATGCCTGCCGTGGGACGTGGTGGAGGATGGGGGAAGGATGACCGGGGGTGCCTGGAGGTCACAGCGGTCAATGCAGGACTTGCGTCGGTGTTCGTCCAGATTAAAGAGGATGGAGTCTGTGTTGGAGATGTCGAGAGACTTCTGTTTGTGCATGGCCTGAAGACGCTTTTTCCTCGTGCTCTCTTCCCTCACACAGTGCAGGATGCTGTCCTGGAGAGCGCTGGCATCACGGTACTCAGACAGCTCAATGTCACCTGAAACACACACACACACACAGAAGAGGATGAGACGTTGTCTGGACACTTGGTCCCTCTACTCTACACTTGACCCTTAGAGCTTGTGCCTCTTACTTTTCTTTGCATTCAGCTCTACCGGCTGGTACTTTACTGACTTGCTGCCACCAATCCGCTTTAGTCGAGCAAAGAAGGTCTGAGACTCCTTGTTAGCAGCACCGGTCGGCGTGTCATGGACATCTGACTCATCAAATACACTGTCCTCCTCTATAACAGACAAAAAAACAAACAGCAGTAAATGTAACGTCTACGATGGCTATTTAAGGTGAAACAATAACAATTTGTTGTATTTGGCGTCACCTTTCTCCTTCTCACTGTAGCGGCTCATGTTGGAGTTGTCGCTGTACAGGGGCCCTGCTGTGGCATGAGGGCGACAGCTGTGATACTGAGCGTTCAGCGTGTTGATGGTAATGTGGATCAGGTGCAGTACTACTTTACTGCAATCCGTGTCTCTGTAAGGGTACTGCGGTCAATAGGAAAGTGTGATAATGTGTTAAAGATGTATAGCTGCCAGCAGTCTCGCTCAGTTCAAGAAACACGTTATCTCTGTCCCGTGCAGTCATGTCACACAGTCACGCACAGATTACCTTATAGAGGATGACTAGCAGGGCTTTGAGCCACATCTGTCTGATGTGTGGTCTCAGAGCCCACAGAGAGCAGCGAGGAGGCTGCTGGAAGTAGTGTCTCAGCTGGGGACAAGTGCAGTACTTCAACACCTGGACCACCAGGGGGAGTAGCTGCTTCCCCAAACCAATATTATAGTCCATCACCTGGAAAACACAGCATTTAAGATGATCAGTGACCACGTTCAGGCAACTGACACGCTATGAATGAATGATAAGTAATAACGGATTATGTCAGTCACTTGTGCAATGCCTGCGATGAAAGCGTTGAAGCAGGTGGAGGTGCGCATCTTCTGAGGTGCGATCATGAAGCAGCCCTCCTGTTGGTCGTAGCCCAGCAGCACGTACAGGTGACGCTTCACCGTGTTGAAAGCCTTGGCGCTGCCGATGTCAGCCTCGGCGCTGCTCTGATCTTTGGCCATGAATTTCATGAGCACCATGATCAGCTGATGGACCGTCTGGTGGTCTATGCCAGCATCCTCAGGTAGCAAGTCTCTAATAATGGAGTCATCCTCAGGAGACGGGGTCTGGCCTAGGAGAGGTCAAGGTTAAACGGCGAGGTGAAATGTGCGGCAGACAGGGGAGAAGACGGAATGAAGGTACGGTGCAGGGGTGCAGGTTAACGACACAAGGGATGGGCGATTGATCCTGTCCACTTATCTCTTTAAAACCCCTTAATCTCTGAGATAACCACCAGTGATCCCATCTTCATAATTCTAATTAAATTCAAATTAAATGGCCGATGTTCCCAAAAATACCAAATATATTAGGATACATTCTTGGGAAATCTATATAAAATGGCACCAAACTGATCCAGAATAAAGAGAATATTAGGCAAAACGCCATAACTTGAAAAAAAAGCAAAGGATATATAATGATATCTGATGGATTTTAGGATTTTTTTTAAATATTTTTATATAAAATCAGAACTACTTGCTATGCTAAAATAACTTTAGATTATCTGATTAGTATCATTAATATAATTATTATTGTTTTCCTTTTTATGCCTTTTCTACTTGGTTCAACTCAATTATGAATGGGCTGCTGATGCGTATAGTTTGTTGCAGCGTGGACTCAATTACCATTTAATCTACCAGTGTTTACGGGGTTAATAGAGGTGGATTATGCAGTATACATGGCACTCACTAGAACATATTCATGGAATATGTGAGAGGGGGAAAAATAAAATATGCCGAGGTGCAATGATGCTTTTTTTTATACACCCATTAGCTTTGCTACATATGGCTCTCCTCCAATATTATGAGATTATGAAGAATAATGTTTCAGATTTGGATTATTTACCTGGAAGGACTTTCTCTATCATATCTCCCAGAGTCGGGGCAGAGTGCTCTTGCCTCGTAAGCCTTAGAGCTAAAAACAAACAATTTAGGAGAATACTCAGGGGCGATGGCAAAGGACACGTCACTGAGCTACACACACACACACACACACACACAGCTCTTTTCACAGAAACATTCGTAATGATAACAAATCAGAACTCAGCTGCTTAACAACCACATTATGTTTGAAGCCACAGTCGTCAAACCCAGGCAGCCTTCTGCGCAAAGCCAATGATAAAATGGAAGACGAGGTCAGAAAAAGAAACACGCGCACAAGATGCAAACGGTCGAGGAGAGAAACATCAGGAAAAAAGGACCAGACTTTGGTCACAAACAAACTAACAATGGGTTTAAGCCACAATAGATCCATCATAAGTGGCACTTATACAGCCAGAACAATGCAGACAGTGTGAAGTAATCTAGAGAGGGATAAATACATTTTAAGATCTCTATGTCGCCTTACACATTCCAGCTATGAAGCCTCAGTGGTTAAGGTTAAAGGTTAATGTCTTTGACCAAAGTCTGAATGGGAGCCACACACATTTCAGACTCACACTGACAGACAGACAGACAGACAGACAGACAGACAGACAGACAGATGGCCGATCTGTACTCACGAAGTCGGTTGCTAAGCGACTCAGGGAGTGAAAAGGCCCGCTTGGACTCTGACGGGCCCTTCACACTGTCCCGGAGAGAACGCATGCTCTTCTGCCGATTCCTGGCAAAGCGGGCCCGCCGGATCTTCCACATTGCAGCATCACTCAGGTTGGCCACGTTGGTCCGTACAGCTGTGATGGCTATAAAAAGCACCGTGACAACAAACTTTGCTGCAGCATTCGGCTGTAATGTTTGGATTTTGTGTTACAGTAATCATGCGAAGGAAACACTCAGCATCCAGGTGTGTGTGTGTGAATGGGGACAAAGCTGCTACGTACTAGTTGGGAAGGGGAACTCCTTGTTGCAGTCCAGGTGTAGCTGGGCCTCCAGAGATAGAGTCTCAAAACGGTTCACAAAAAACTCCCAGCTAAGTGCAGGGATGTCCTTCTTCAGGAAGTGCAGCAGGAGGAGCTTGCTGAGGATTATGGGACGATCTCTCACAACAGTGTCAAACTGGAAATCCAGGCATAGGCACAAACCCTAAATAACACACACACACACACACACACACACACACACACATATTTACGGTTTATTTGCACATCTATTGAATGTGTTGATTATTTGTTGTCCAGTATTTGGGTCCCATTTATGTCTTCCTGCAGTTAAATGAGCTCTATGTGCCGGCAGATCACCTGCAGTGCCGGCCTCTTGATGGTATCCAGCAGGAGTCTGGCCCGGGTGGCCACAGCTGGGTTGACGTCCTCCACAGAGGCCAGGAAGCAGCAGAAAGCGTGGGCTAGAGAGTACTTCAGCAGGTGGTTTTTCGTGACCGCCCCGATGTCCAGAAAGCGGCACAGCACGGCTACCTTCTCCACTGGTAGTTTCCACGACAATATAGAGCAAAAAGAATATCTCAGTACCGTAGAAAGACTGTAAAATGTCAAAACGATGATCTGCAACATGTTAGTGCTTACAGTGATGATGGATTTGTTTCATTTATAGCACGATTCACATTACAATCTAAGAAAATACTGTGAAAATACTCAAAGGCCTCGTGCTTTTTGAGGTTGTACGTTGACCACCAGGTGTCAGTGTGGTTATATTTAAAGTCCATTGCAGTATTCTATAGCCCGGATAAACCAGATTGCCTGTTGGACCCATTATATGATATACAGTAAATATTATAGTAATTTTGTCTAATAAACACAATAAACACGTATACATTTATCTGCTTCAACACATGTACATTTATATTGTTAGATATTTATACTTCATGAGTTATAAACATCATTTTACTTATATATTAATATATGGATGAAACATTTTCGATTCTCTGTATGTGTTGTAACTTTATTGTAAGTTTATCCACTGCTTGTGTTTGCTCGGTGCTCTCCTGCCTCCGTAATATCCATTTACTGTTAGAGGACCTGGATTTGTCCTCTGCCTCTGTCTCAAGGTCGTACAGCTCCTCTGTGCCAATCACAGGGCGAGAAAAACCTTATTAATCCCACAACTCCTCTTCGCCTCCTGTTGGAGCCACACGGTAACCATGACAACACAAGAGGGAGATGTGGGCAGACAGTGGTTTTGGGAGATTACATATGCGGACCGGGGTCTTCCTTTGACGTTTCATTCATACGGCTGCGACCGATTCATGTGCATTATGCATCTTAAAAACAAACTAGTTTATTAAGAAACGATGGTGCTGAGTATGCGTGACTTTGTGTGACTATGTGTCATTGTCATGGCTGTCTCAGGCTGTTAGCGTGTGCAGTACGAGCATGATAGATCACAACTGTATTACACATTACGTAACTGATCGTGGATTCTCAATTGCTCACCTGCTTCGAATCGTATTTTCCAGTCTTTGCTGTTGAAGTTGGTGTTGATCAGGTTCCAGAAGATGTCCGCCCCGTGAGACAAAGACAGGGCATGAAGAAGCTGAGGAACAGTCAGGGAGGCCAGTTGGCAAAACTCTGACTTCAGCATGGACCACAAGCTGGAACACAAACACCAAATTAGAATGGCACCCACACACAGGCAAAACAGCCGTGACAGTGAACGCTGACATTTTTCCTTTTGCCAACGCACCATGGGATGAGCATTTTCTCCTGGACGTAGGCAAGGAACTGGGGGTGATCCTTACGGGCGAGATAAAGACACTCTCCGTGGAGACAAAGGATCTTCAGACAGTTCAGCATGTTGAACAAAATGTCGGGCTCCTCAAACTTGGACATTTCCTGAATGGATGGTGGATAGAGTATGTCACTCACAGTGGATTGTTTATTCATATTCTGCCTTCCTCTCTGTTTTTTAATGGAGTGATTCAGTACCTGCAGAATGGTGTATATCAGCTTCAAAGACACCGGCAGCTGCTGGTAGGAGAACTTCTTGTCAGAGTTATTCTTCATTGCTGGAAGGAACAAAGCTTTCGTGTCAGGAACAATTCACCGACCGAGGGAAACGTCTCTTTAAAGCAGCTTCAACTGGAGCACAGCTGAAGTAGTTCAGATATTTTGTACTAAAAATGAATGATTGGAGGAAGGAACTGTGAAATGTTGGGAGCTCTGTTCTCTATCTATCAGCCATCAATGAATATGTGGGTGAGGGTAACACATTTCATCTACAATCTCATTATTAACTACACATTTGAAGGATGTTCTGTGTACGTACTCTCGTTATGAGGTGAGTTACTGGGGTTGTCAGTGTGTGTACCGCTCGGACTGTCTCCTTCTTCGTTTCCATTCTCCACCCCAAGAGTGAATTCAGTCATAGGCAACAGTAAGGTTTCCTCTAAACTGTCAGTGGGCTCCTATAAGGAGAGAACAGAGAAACAAATCCAGAAGTTGGGTGTTTTTTAGCACTGCCGCTTGGGTCAGGACGACAGCTTGGCATCCATTTTGGAGGCTAACATGTTTGATCGGCAAGGTTAATTTGTATTTGTTGTATAATAATGCACGCACCACCAGACGTATTTCTTCCCGGGGGGTCAGCCTCTCCAGGAGCTCACAGCCCAGCTGGTAGCACAGGATGCTGGACTGGCACAGACTACACTCCAAGGCTTTCTCATCTTTCTGGCAGGTATGCGAGCCCCCCCACGGGGCCTGAAAGACATTGTTGATGATGCCCACGATATCTTTCCCCAGGCTGCTGTCTAGACCCAGCATTACACCGTCATCCTGGAGCTCCATCTGGGACAGCGGGGGGAGACGACCGTAAAAATGGGAGACAAAACATGGAGAGCAACTTGTAAATCTCACGGTCCCACCTGTGTGCTTTGCTGTTTGTCGTTTTTCTTTAAATGAAGAATGTGATGTCGTTTTACCACTGGAAAGGCGGAGATTTGAATATGTATCTTGGATTGGTATAGCATTGAGAGGTTTTGATTGCTATACAGGTTTTACACGTATACAAATACCACATCAATAAATATAAATTATATAGATATAGATATATAAGAATATCATTTAAATTTATTGTGGTACCGTATATCGCGACCCCTTAAACACCAGTAAATTAATTGACAAGTGAGTAAACTG
>OMNV01009852.1:2737-13167 GCA_900303265.1 Brotula barbata | reverse complement strand
GTGCGGGGGCGGAGCGTGCGGTGGCGGAGGGGCCGACTCGCTTCCGGGTTCTGCTTCAGTAGGAGGTGCCGGAGCCGGGGCTTTGCGGTCTAGTGGGAGAGAGGAGAGAAGAGAAAATCCATGACTTCCAGGGTGACATCTTAAATATTTCTACACGGTGAAAAATTAAACACGTAATAACATCATGCATGCAATCAAACATTATACATTTATGGAAAATATGAATTATAAGGATGTGTACTGTCACATTTTACATTTGCCAAGCATTTTCCTTCATACAATAAGCCTACATGTACAGACAGCATCATCTTCTTTAAACATTCAATAAACAACCTTTTGTTTGTATCTTTGTTATGACCTGAGACTATGCTACTGCTGTTATGTCACATAGAGAGATAGCAGAATATAAGAAGAAAAATTATAGTTCTCGTGGCAGCATTGTGGGATTTTGTTTTTTTTTGTCAAAAATCACCACCAGTGGCGTTTAATTTGTGATAGCCATCAGCTTTACTGAGGTTAAACTCCAGACATCAACAAAAACGTTACTTCTGGAATTAGGACAGCTCAATCTAGGATACAACTCTTAAATTCAATGTCTGCGATAGTTTAATTGAAAATAAAAATGTAATATGTTCCGAAATCCCTGCAAATTCATGAGTGAGTGGGAGAAAGGAGGATGAGAGTAGACAAAATACCATATCTGGTTTACTGTCTTCACTGACATTTACGTGAAACACCCCACTGTAATGTTAGGAGATCGTGAGACTTATTCTGAGATCAAAAGCTCCAGCATTACTGCTCCAACTTCCGTGTGGACAAACCACTATTATCCAATCTGCAGGCCCACTTACGGGGAAGAAAGCTCTGTATGAATGAGGTACTGTAAGTGGCGACATCCCGAGGCTACCGTGATCTCTAATAACCTCTGCCAGACTCCAGCCTCACAAGAGGTTTAATTATCAGGCTGGAGCAGTAATCAGATTGGTCTGGGAGAGGTGAGGAGTGTGTTGTGAAACATAATGTCCAGACGAGACGCTGATTACGTAAGAGACCTGTTTGAATCTCTGCGGGGGGTCTGGGCTGATCTTTATGAGCCTATTTGGTGGCACGTGTTAACAGACGGCAGGGAAGTGGAGAGGAGCACCAGTATGCTGCACAACAACTTAATCTGCTCTGTTACAAATTACTACTATCCCTGTTTATTTCTATGACTACAGGACTATTGAGGGAGGTGAGGCTGGTGGGTGAGTCACTCACCAGGGGGCGGCTGGGATGTCGGCAGAGGGGGCATGGGGCTCTCCAAACGAGGAATCTTCGACCCGACTTGTTCTGTGATTCAAAAGAGAATCAATGACTCGTACGGCCGGTGGAATTTTCAAACTTTACAATGAAGAACATACACATCTAAACTGTCTTAACAATTAGTGCGAGCATGAAGTTGAACAGAATCCTTACCCGGAGCCTTTGGTTCGTCTTTTGGCGATGTCTGAAACAAAGGGAAGTATAATGAATACAAATAGATGTATGATTTAAGATACAGGTCCACATGCTCCATTTGGTGTATAAAGTGGAGAGTGTACACCCACGTGTCATGTGCACAATTCATACATATACATATAACACCATACTGGTTTATCAAACAATCATTACACTTTGACTCACAGAACAATGTCAACAGGAGGTTAAATGTTTTATATGAGGACAATCACTCTTCCAAATCAGGAAGTTTCACCCAGCGGTGCAGCTGTGCCTTAGAGAAGCTCAATACTTATCAATAAGCCAAATGACGCCATTGCTGAACCTGCTCATGTCAAGTCTTGTGCATGCTGACATGACTGTATACCAAAAGATGGAGGTACCTAAATAAATCCATCATGGGGCTCTTCATTGGCAGTGAGTATAACGGACAGCTGATGCCACATATACTCACATGTGAGCGTTTGAGCTGCCGTGCCGGGCTGCCACTCTGAGGCGACGTCTTTTTTGGTGGTGGGAGAGGTGGGTTAGCGACCAGGGGTTGGCCCAGTGGGGCCGGAGGAGCAGGGGCCTGAGGCACAGAGGCCCGCTCCTTCTCCTGCATCTGCTGAGGGATGGGCTTGTTCCCCTGGGAGTACAGGTCCAAGATCTGGTGGCAAATATCTAAGATACAACGAAAAAGTTGTCAAAATCCTGAATTTCAACAGTTAGAAACAATGATAAATCAACACTTTAATGGAGTCAAAGTGCTCTCTTCACAAGAGCACGATGTCAGGAGGTGCACGTACCTTCAAGCAGCTCCACTGGGACATCCTGGACAAATTGCTCCCACCAGCGTCGGGACGATTGTTTGGCAGTCCACTCCTGGATGTCAAACTTACAGAGGCGACCGGCGAGGTACATGACAGCCACCGCTATGATCTCTGGCTCCCACTGCAGGGACAACATGGTGCACAGGCTGGGTGGGACAGAGAGAAAAATGCTTGTTCAATAAAGACATGATGATGATACTACATTCAGACTCTTTGTCATCTTTTATATTTGGAAGGCAGTGATACAAAGAGTCAGTGTTAAAACGCTGGCTGCTCACCTGTCGTTGACAAACGTCCACGCCATCTGTAGCACCTTGCACACTTTACTCTTATCACCTGAAACAGAGAAAGAAAAAAAAGGAGGCTTTGGTGATTCCTCGCATAAAAATGTATCACTATCTATCTCTCATTCCTCCTAGTCTCACCTTTGAGCTGCTTGACGTAGCGCAGCAGAAACATGTAAGGGTGCTCCACCTGCAGGTCAAACTTGATCGTCTGGAGTAAGATTCTCTCCAACACCATTACCTCTTCCTGTCAAAATAAATACGGATGCGTCAGCACTGCAGACCCCATCGGCACTTCTCATATTTGCTTCACAACTCAATTCATTCACAGGTGTGTTAAACGAGATGGGATTTCCCTAGTACGGGGATATCGCACCTTGGGGTCATCTCCAAACTGGGCGAACTGCACGTCATTTAACAAGCTGCGAGCTGTTTTGATGATGTCTTTACACTTCTTAGGGGTTTCCTCCACTTTGCCCGCCAGAAAAAGACAGCAAGCCCCCGTGACCTGTGATGACACACCACAACATTAGCCTCTCACATCTGCAACATTTACAGGAATAAAAACAACAAATGCAGTATCAAATGAACTTACATATCTGGGAAACTGCTTGAAGGAGTGAAACATGTAGAAGCGGTGGAAATAGATGATGCCGGTTGCCAGTGTGTCATAATGTCTTACATCAGTCAAGGAAAATGTTTCACAATCTATTCTTGTTATGGCATTTTTAGCTTTCATCTACTTCAATCAAATTTCAAAATGTTCGGCTTTTTTGGGGAAGGGTGGGACTTCAATCTATTTTTTTCATCTCTTAAATGAAATATTTATCTTTTCAAAATCCCCATAGCTCTTTCAAATGCATGGAGAAAGTATAAATCTACTTTAAAAATACTCACAAAGCAATTTTCAATTCAATTCTGTCTAAAAACATGATTGAAAATACTCACTTTTTCCGACCATTACCATTTTATCCCATGAATACTATTCATACAAGTCTATCACATAAAGAGAGATGAATAAATACTACAGGTTGACAGAACAAAGTAAATGTAGTAATTATTGTTGTTGTAAATGTATTTTATAAGCCACTTTTATGCAATCAACTTCATTATTCAAGGATACAAGCCAAGTCCGGTCCCCACATCAAATATGAAGCGGGCCCCTTCTCTCCGATACCGAGCCTCAGTGCCGGGATCCAGGCCCTCAGACTGAGAAGGGGTGTGGGCCAAGTCCTTCTTGTCCCAGTACCAGCATGGTTTGATGTGGTCCAGAATCGTTTGTCCCGCCATTGACGAGTTCTCCTTGGGTTCCTTCATTTGCTGAGGAGAGGCAACGGAGGATGGACCCGCTGCACTGGACTGGGACAACGCACAGACTGAACTCGCTTCATGCTGACTAGACGTCGGTATTCAGTCTACACCCAAACGTGCTCCCACATGCACACCTTAAACTATATGAGCTAACTAAGAGCTATGTAAACTAAGAACAGAGAGGCACAAAATTGCTACGAATTGATTCAAAATGTTAACAAATCAATGAGAATGAATGACTGAAGCTGAAACATTTCCAATTTCAAATTAAGTTTCAAAGACAATGACCTTTTCCTTATCAAACATTGTATGGATAGATGCTCCTAATTTTAATGTTATCAATATTTATCACTAAACTGCATGTCAATGAATGCACATTTTCTTACAAAGAAAACTTTATTTAGTGTGGGGGGGAAAACAGTGCCCTTCGGATCTTTCAGTTTTGTTTGACTGAATATGATGGGCTTAGTGTCCAGACTGTATATTTTGTCTAAATTAGGGACGTTAACAAGTAATAAAATGGATCACTGTTATGACATTAACCACATAGGCAATGGGAAATTAATTGGCAACAAATAATTGTTAAGGTTGTTTAAAAGAATTATGGATGACTAATTAGCATTCACACATATATATAGTATTACACGAGAAAGGGCAAGAAAATCTTAAAATTAGAAAAATGTAATTAATTGAAAAAAATTCTAATAAAAAAACAACAACACAGTATTAATTTCATTGGGCTGTCGTGACCAATTTCAGGTAAAATCGTATTTATTGTGTGTGTCTATCATTATTTGATACAGAATTTTCTCCTAATGTAACAGTAAAATATTTTTGTTTTCCATATCTACTGTATATGCAAATCACAGTCACTTTCAGACTCAAGTCTCCGGTCCCTCTGGAACAAACACCGAGCACCCATTCGATTTGAATTATTACTAGGCACTGAAACCTTAAAAGTGGGGAGATAAGCAAATATTTTGCCACTACAACGATGGAGAACAGTTCATCCTCATTATCATTATCATATCGATACTGTCAGCTCGCAGACGTTGAAGCTAACTACGCAAACGTTAGCCCAAAGTTAGCTTCGAAGGCTAAACTCCAAACATTGCCCATATTTACGTCACTTATCATTGAGGTAAAATGTAAGAAGGTCGGCTCGGTCACGAAACATTCAAGAGACAAAATTACATGTTCCATAAAACCAGGCAGCCCCAACCGTCGGCTAAGCAGGTGGTCTCTCCGATGGCCACCGTGGCTAACTAGCCTCTGCTAACGAACGCGCTCCACTCAGGGCTATGCGCCGAAGCTAACAAGCAACCTCTCAAATCATGTTCATAATCCACCTCTGTCAGCGTCCAGAGGCTCGTAACTGACCACGACTCTTACCTTTAACATGTAGACTTCAGGGAGAAATGCTCGGAGCGGACGTTGTGGGAATTATCCGCAGTTATTCACAATAAGTTGTATACTAAGTGGCGATCAACAACATTCCCCATTGTAACAAGGGCACCGCCATTACGAGTTGCGTCACAAACTATTTGGTGATGTCATGACGCAGCGTGGCACGCATGGGTTGGAGCGGTAGTCCAGTCAAGTTGATTTATGATCCAATATTACATCAAATATTTCTAAGGGATAGCTTTTAGGTGGTTCTTGGCACAAAGCTCTTTAAGGGGAACAGGAAAAAGTCCTCTGAAAGCCCTAACATGAAAGAAAAAAGGAACAGCCAAGAGGAATCACAGGTCGGATGGATGGATGGATGGATGGATGGATGGATAGAAGGATGAATGTGGGATAAATACCTTACATTTACACTACACTACTACTTATTGACTAGAGGTGAGCTCTATCTTAACCCAGGCCTTAATCATTCTGCTACACTACACAGAAGGCCTTAATCATTCTGCTACACTACACAGCCTGTGTTCACTTCCTGTATGAATGAGCAATTAAACAGTTTACAAGAATAGGTATGGTTTTAAACGATAAACCTCAAGATAGTGAGACTCAGCCTCATTTAAGGCAGTGGGGAGTTTGAGAGAAATGGACGTAGGGAGTTATGAGTTTTGTTAAGAATAAGGCAGTATTTTCTATGTAAGGATTAAAACTTTTAACATTTTTAACATTTTTTAAGAAAGTAGGACGTGACCCTTATCAAATATTATTGAAATGTTCTCAAGAGATAATCTTTGCTTCTCAGGGTTTAGGATTAGCATTTCAGTTTTCATGAAAATGCAGGGAATTAATTTCCCTGCGGGGATCAATAAAGTATCCTTCTTTCTTTCTTTGTCTTTCTTATCAATGTGCAGAAGCAGGAAGTTATTTGTCATCTAGCCTTCAACTGCTTGGGGACAGAACTCCAGGTTGGACAGCCTCAAGCGATCGTTAAGGTTTATGGAGACATATAACGGTGCATCAATTGCATATGAATGGAAATCTATACCAAAACTGTGAATAATGTCACCAAGTAGATTATAGATTTTTAGATTCTTACAGCTTTTTCTGCTTTATGGAAGGCCAAAGTACTTAATGTCAAAATGAACCAATACATTTTATCTATTTTGACACAAATGAATAAATGATGTCATAATTAACACCAGCCCCTTTCTGTTTATAGATTTTTATGAAAAGTCATCCAATTATTATGAAATAGCTGTTTGGGGGAATCAACGATCGGAAATAATGAAAATAATGAAAAATGACATTTGGAAATACAGATATTTATGACTTGGCACAGTTATTTAAGTAGTTCACTGCATTTCAAAATAAAACGATACATTTATTTATTTATTTTGAGTAATCAGGGAAATTTCTGTACTATCTCTATTTCAACTAAAGCAGCTAGTACCTCCTCAAATATAGCAAATAAACAGGCAATGGAATGCAATTTAAGGTGGACAATTTAGAATTTTGTACATAGTCTTAGAGGGCCTTTTCTCATTGATAACTCTATAATAAATGAGCATCCCACGTAATTTAATTTGTAAAAGTATCATTGAAACCATTACCATTTAAGCCATGGCATTTTAATGTCCCTTAAAATTCTCTTTATTCTGCTTGTGTGTCGAATCTTGAGTGCGTCCTGATATATTTGTCATCTTTGGAAAGTTAATGCTTTTCACAAGAATTTCAAATGAAAATCAATGATTGATGATCATTACCGGCTGACAGAGTTTAAGAGATTACAAAGGCAACATCCACTGACATATTTTTCACTAGTGGTCAATAAAATATTGTAATGCTCAATTTCATCACTAGAGGGAGACAAAGAATACATTTAGCAGCCAGTGTTTACCCACTCAATGATTCGACCACACAGCTCACTTATTCTTATTCTTATTCTTATTCTTATTCTTATTCTTATTCTTATTCTTATTCTTGTTCTTATTCTTGTTGTTTATGATAATAATGAAGTGACGTGCTTTACAGATGAATAGCAAAATATAATAAACAAAATATATAATTTGTAAATGTAAATATTGATGTAAAACAAGACAGCCATTCGCGAAACAATTTAAAATAAAATCTGGCATTATAAAATCAGTATAACTGCTATTAGATTAGATGAAAGAAATCTCACTTTGACAAGTGATTTGAAAGATGACACTAAAACAACCAAGTACTTTCAAGAATGTGATCCTGATGTAAAGATGCACTCATTTGTGTGTAGCCTCAGTAATACAGTAATGCACTGCAGAATACGAAAGACTTTATAAAGCAACAATGACATTTAAAAAAAACATCCAAAACAGGCAGCCAGTGTGGGGAGGTAAACGTAGCGTGACCCCCTTTCTTGTATTAGTAAAGTGTAAACAGACTGCAAGGACTGTCCCCCCTTGTCATTCAAGCCCCGTTTGAAGAAAATGCTGCAGTGAATCATTTACTGCAGCCAAATTAAAATTTGGAATCTGCATCTATTATATATTCATTCATGCTCGGACAAATCTTCTTAATGGCGGGAAAAACTGTCCTGATGTGTCCTGTAGAAATGTTAAGAGCCTTGTCTCATCGCCCATAGCGAAAAAGCATCTCAATCTGTCACTCAAGTCCACGCACGCACGCACGCACACACACACACACACACACACACATATGCATAAACACCATCCTCAGTAAATCATCTTATGAATAATATATACTTGTACTTTCTTTATTAATATTAAACATAGCATAATGAAGCACAGACTATAAGCAAATCCCAGAGCAATATTCATATCAGCGCGGGTCGTCCTCGAGTGGACCTTTCATTGTTTGTGTCAGTTCTTTGTCACTTTTGTGGTTAAACATCAAAATGCTACTTTAACATGTTTACACTCTTAACCTGAGGAACGCCACATCCTCTCCGTAATCCCAGCCAAGTGATTATGTCCAATTTCCTCTCATATACAAAGGTTTCTTTTAATAACGGCTCTCTGTTGTTCAGGAGAGAGAGTAAACACGGACGAGTAATGCCAAAGCTCCGCTAAATTAAAAGAAGATGCCTCCTCGTGAAGGTCACGACCCAGAATTGAAGTCGTGAAACTGCAGACAGCGCGCTTTTGTTTATTGATTTGCAGGGCCGCCGTTTTTAGTCGAACGTGACTTTCTTGCGCATTAACGCAGGAAACTCCTTGGGTCCGCGGCCCTGCCCCGATAGGTTCCTCTCCTGTTGGCTCCTCGAACAAACCATTAATTTCAGCCTTGCAGTGTTTCCCCCTGGCTCAGGTATCTCTTATGCATCACCAGCACTTACCACAGGAGACGCATGTCTCCTTAAAGGCAACACTTTGGGCTTAAAACCTTTCCTGTGTCCACAAGCTGGGTATTTGTGGTATGTTGGCCCTGTGCAACTCGTCTTAAACTGCTTTTGCCCAGAGCCAGCAGATACAAGCTATAATGGAGACATTGATGTATTATTGAGAAACCCATGGGTAAGGATCAAGGAGCTGCTCGCTGCCAGCAGGGAGAGCGAGAGAGAGTGTGTGAACTCGGGATAACGTTTTCCCTCACTGTCCGCCGCTGCCGTTGCGCTCCTCGGCCGCGTGCCGAAAGAAGACATTTCATGTTAAATCACACGTCAAATTTATACGCCGCAGTCACAGCAATATGCTCGACAACACGCCGGGCCTATCCGCGTCGGGCCCTTGTTGTGCCGCGGTGTTTCCACGTGGAGTCTGCTGAGGGTTCGTCTGCTTGAGCCAGAGCTGAGATGACATTTCATTTATATAAATAATTACTGTCCTGAAAGTCCCCTAGGCCTGCCCCGAAGCAATCAAACTTCTAATGCTCTTAAAATTGCCCACCATATTTTATTAATAGGGCCGCTATGAAATGTATTGCCACGGCTGCACACTTCTCCACCGATCCAGGAGGAGACGGTGTCAACGTTAAATGTACGACTTTATCTTTATTCTCCCAGATATTTCAGCCAAATTAAATTCCGGCTTGCCGGGCCGGGGCGCAAACGGCTCGGGTCGTCTTGCGAGCGGCGCCTTCGCCTCGCACAGAGCACTAATCTGTGTACTGTGCACATACGCTGAGAATGCATTGATCTTAATGAATACACCAAATTATGTGTGGAATTATTGCCCATTAGTGCCATTAATTGAGTGAACCTGATCTGCCTTTGGAGGACCCTCTTGAATTGGGAAATTAAGTGTCTAATTAAGGGGGTGGGGGGGCTCTGCTCCATTCTAAAAATAATACTAAAGAATAACACGTGTTAGGGTATCACCTCTGAACAGGTTGGGATTGTCTCCCCACTGTGCCAACAGAGGGTACTGTTGCCACACAACATGTTTGAATAATGCATCCCTCCGACAAAGATGCAGCCTGGTGATTTTAATATCATTATTTGGCCCTTTACACATCCGACTGCAGCAAGGACTTAGATACCACTTATCACCTGCAAGGAGAGGGTACCTGATGACACCTCAAGGCAAATCGGATCCACTGCTGAACACAGCAGAGCCATTTCAAAACAATTTGTGCAAAAAACAAAACAAAAAAACATGTAAACACAGTACATGGGGTGAAAAGTTGTATTAGTGTAAATATCTTAAAACGCGAAGGAGGAATTTGATCATTATCGGTCAAAAAAGACAATGAAGACGAGCTGACACCTCGTGGAGTTTGGGATAAATGAGCGATTATGCGCGGATTAATGTGAGGAAGTACGACGTTCTTCTCCAAAAGGCGCCAGAGCTGCGCGTAAAGTGCGTTTGAGACGAGCGCAGAGTGATGAGAGGTCAGTGCGCCAGACAACACGGACGCACTTGAACTTGAACCACAGCCCACTGTTTGGAGGTTACCGAAACACACACACTCACACACGGCCACGCACACACACACACACACACACACACACTTTCATCTTGTCGTGAGTCAACAAGAAAGTAGCCTCCAGACTGTAGGATTGGACCTCGGCTTGTTGAGGAGGAGGAGGAGGAGGAGGCGTCTTGTCTGCCCTCCTGTTGTCTCTCTCTCTCCCTCTCTCACTCTCTCTCTCTCTCTCTCTCCCCCAATCAACGAGGCTATACCGCCACAGCAGAGCCAAGAGTTG
>OMNV01009850.1:0-16663 GCA_900303265.1 Brotula barbata | reverse complement strand
TATAATTATAGTTTTATACTCATGTCTAAATCCATAACTTTACCTTGAAAAGATATCAATATTCATTTCAAGAGGGGCCAACATGTTCCTAAAGTGTGAAGTAATCTAGTAAATAAAAGTAATTCGTACATGTCTCCATGCTACTTTTATTATTATTTACATTCTATTTATCTTTGGCACTGGCTTGGTATGTAAAGTATCCTAAAATGTCTTACTAGGTACATTTATTAACCCTTTACACAGTGAGTCCACTTTTAAAGCAAACAGTTCAGGGTTATTTAAAGGACTTGGGATCAATTTAATGACCCTAAAGATATCCTTAAGTCTACCAGTAACCACAAGTAGTCATTTTGCCTCTAAATGATAAAATCGTCTTCATTCTAGATGAAGATCGTTTTCCCCCAGAGCACATCCTGTTCGGTAACACTGGAAACGTTCAGCTTTTCCCTAGAGTTCAAAATAAAACGTAGAGTTTGTCTGAGATCTGTATGTTTGTCTCCGCACTGAGGATGTCTGTGGTTTGTAAATACTCACCGGACCTCCTGGTGGTCCCCTCTCGCCTCCTTCACACAAACACACTTGGGCACGTGGACACTTACAAACAGGAACAAGAAAGTCGGCGTCACGATTTTCAGCACTTTGATGAATTAGCACGTTAGAAGTCTGAAATACACCTAAAGACGTACCTGATCAGAGGCGACTGCAGCCTAGAGGCAAAAACGACGACAACAAAGCAAAACGAGGTTATTTCAGTTCCTCCTTCATCAACAGTTAAAACTCAAACATATCGGGTTCCCTCGCATTTATGGTGATATTTTTAGTCGCTGTTTTTTTGGGGGGGGGGAATTCCAACATACTTATGCTTATGCCACGCATGCCAGTCTCCTGACCTCGGAGACATTCGGCGTCTGTGTGTTACTGTAGAAAAAGTCCTCATACAGACCAGTCTCTGTCACTGAGGGATGAACCCGCTGTCAGGACAAACGGGACAGACGCCGCTGTCAGTGCGAGGAGCCGCCGCGAAGCGTAAATTACTACTTCTCATTCGCGAACGAGGAAGATTAGATTTGAACGAGTTCAATTAGCCGTGAGTGTGAGAATCAGTCCAATCAGGGAGTGAAGTGATTGGCTGTGATTGGATGTGGTTGATTGGCTGATGGGTTTTTTTTTTTTTTCCATTTTAAAGTCATAATCCTTACTCTTTCCCGTTTTAAAAATCCAAATGTGAGAGCATTTTTCCGTGTTCTTTTTGTTGTTAAAGTCGTTTGACTGATTTAAAGTTCGACGCTCGGCTATGTGACGATAACGTTAGCCTAGCGTCGACAGGAAGTAAACAGAGAGGCTGTGCAGAAAGCAGAAGTACGTCACACTTACAATGCTTACGTCGTGTCTGACCTGACGTTCCCGGGAAAATGACGTGGGAGGGTCTGTGTCGGGTTGTAGGCGTGTAGTAACGTATGAGGGAGCGCTACGAGGGCTACTCCAGGTGGTAGGACCCAGTTTGGGTAAACAAAAAAAAAAAAAACAGAAGCGAAATGCAAGGAAAAGAGAGAAAACAGTGGATGGATACGACTCCATCGTTTAAGAAACCACGTCAGCCTGAGTTAAGGCATCAAGGCACCTAAATTAAACCGTGGTTGTCGAACGGACCACCTCGTGTCTTACCGTTCCGGGTCAGTTTCCTCCATGTTTTGTTGATTTATTTTCTCTTTAGTTGTCTGTTAATCCTTAATCTTTGTCCACACTGCTAACACCGCGACGGCACCAAAGATTTAGGGCGCGCGCTCCGAACGTTGACACGTTGATTTGTTTGTGAAGGTCGAAGAGTGACATCGCTTTGCTGTAAACGTTGCATTTCGTACGGAACTAGAACGATGGTTGTTTGCCAACCTGCTGTTATTCCCCCCGACTTCCTCCAGAGGTCAGCAGCGAGAGGAAAACATTTCAAACTACGGATTATCACTTTAAATACGACGGAGGGACTGTGTTTTTATATAGACTGGGACAAACTAAAGACAGACGCAATGAAGTGCATTCAGTTTGGAGGACAAGCTAGCACAAGGACACACAAACGTCCAGTAGAAAGGGCAGGGGACAGAATTTGAACCCTTGTTGTTGTGAGGCAGTGGCACCCATCTGGACCGGATGAACCACATTTGAATAAACTGCTTGTTATGTCTGACACTAAGGACCGTCTGTGGTGGTCGAACCACCTGGCAGGCAAATTTTGTTGTGAATATCTTCCCAGCCTAGGCAAGTCCCAAACAGAGGTCCAGTTTGAAGATCAAACATTAAAGCGGCACGTTCAGTTTTGCTTCCACCTTTGTGTCGTTGAAGGAAAAAGCCCTGCGTGGGTTCAAACGCCGACGGATGAGCGAGTGCATACCAACCTCTAAGAGTCTCCGTCTAACAAAAATACCTAGTTTGGAATCATGGGATGTGGTCAAGAAGCATCGCTCTCGCTCGAGGCCAGGACTCACCATCTCTTTGAGCAGCGTCTCTTCCAGGTGAGGATCAGCGAGGCGCTGGACAAACTGTTCAGCCGGCTTGCTGGCGATGGCCCTGAGCTTCGTGATGTTCTGACTCTTCCGACCCATGTCCGACAGCCCTATGGTGAAGAAATTTATTCCCTTATCTTTGGCCTCTGCCGCTGCCTCGATGATGTCAGGGTTGAGGGGATGGTCGACTCCATCGGTCATCAGCAGGGCGATCCTGACGCTGTCCGCCGGCGTCTCTTGCGCTAGCAGCTGTGAGGCGTTGGTGAGAGCGTAGGTGGTGTAGGTGCCTTGGCCGATGTAGTTCATGGTGCTGACCACGCCCTGGAACGAGTCCAGGTCTTTCCACGATGAGAATCGTTGCTCTATGGATACGGAGCTGCTGTACTGAAGCGCGGCCATGCGGACCTTCGGCGTCCAGCCGGCGACCTGGAGCACGGAGAGGCGAGTGCTGAAGCTCAGCACGAAGGCCTTCTGCTTCTCAAACAGGAAGATTTTGGCGCTCTCCGAGCTGTCCAGGATGAAAGCCACTTCCAGTGAACATGGCAGATCTGTCGGAGGAGGAAATCTCCATGACGACGCACACACACCAGCAGTTTATGATCCAGAGTTACAACTGCAGAGTTCTTAGTTTTTAACGCTTTAGCAAATTTTAAGCGCAACGTTTGATATCCAAAATATTTCTTTGATTGACGTTTGGCTATCTTTTTACCTGGCGCATTAAAGGCTTCAACAAGGTACGCCACCGTGTCTGTGTTATTATATACAAAGTCTCAGGTGAGGTCAAGAAGATCAGATCGGTCAATAACAGCCCATAAGAGCTCGTACAATATAAAGATTAAAATTCCAGAGAGGCTGATTGGAGTTCTCAAGGTTCTCCAGGTCACTGAAGACCTCAGACTTTTTTATTCATTCACTTTTTTGGGCGCTGGACTCTATTTTGACGTTTTGAGTTCAGTCTATAATTTGTATCTTTGTAGCTTTAGTCAAATGACCCCAACACGTCTGGCCACGAATATCTCTCCTTTTTCAGCTATGGAACGCATTCATGTGTAAAAGTCTGAAATAGACCCTTTAATAACCCCTTAAACGCTGCTGAATTCATTTGTAATTGAGTCTTATTTAAGGCAAACAAACAAAAAAAAAAATCAGTTATTGTAACCCTGACTGTCTTACTGTTAAGATAAGGCATTGTTAATTACCCTTAAAATTCTCTTAATTCTAAATAAGACTTCCCCTGGATGTTGCCTAATGCTTTTTGTATCTTTTGAAACTGAGCTATGTCATTGGAATTTAAAATAAAATCACGTCTTTGTGAATATTGACCCATTGGTGGTTACCTCAGACTTCAAGAGGTTTACAGCGTATCTCTGTCTTTCACGACTAAAAATGTGGATGGCTCATTTAAGGAATTACCATTTCCTCCGTCGTAGTCCGAGCTGTAGCTCCTGAGCTCTGTCTTTCTTCTCCTCTGGCCTGTGGCCTCATGTATGAGAGCCAAAAGAAGGACACAGAGCACTGCTCCTCTTCTAACATTTCCCTCCAATATTTCCATCCTAGCTGAGAAAGCTGTTTGTTAAACACATAACAAGGTATGATAATCAAGCGTTTTAGCACGTAGGGCATGCATTAAAACAATATACTTAGTCTTTGTCTAAATTTTCATTAATCCTATTAGTAACCACACCCAAACATGGAGTTTGAAGGCAATTTCTTAAAGAAAATGAATAACTGATTCATATAAAACACTGCAAACTGCATCAGCAAACTAATATGATGTCCAGCACTGACATTATAAAGACAAAATAGTTCTTATAATTAATATTAACAAGTTGTAAATATATTTCACCTAAGTGTGTTCTGAAAACAGTTACTGCAAATAACTCTGTAGGGAATTTCCTGGCACTCAAATAAATCAAATTACTTATTTTTCCAAGATGTAGAACTCAAATGAAAGCCTGTAGTTATGCTGTAACAAAAAAAAAGTTTATAATCCCAAACAAACATAATAGTTTACCTGGAAACTCATTTAAAGTCAGTCAGTGCTTGTAATCCGCTCATCTGTGGTCCATTGGGTGGCATTTCTTTGCGTAACCGGCTCCTGAAAAGCAGGATGAGATGTACAGAGGACCATGAGCTGAAATGATGGACTGAGAGTGCAGCTGGGGGAGCTGGGTACAATCCAACATTTCACTGCCGGTCCACTTCAGTGAGCTTCCACTGACCGACGGATGTCAGTTTATGTTCGTTCTTCCTCATGACTGTAGTATTCTCGGAGGACTCTGCTCTTTGTGAATATTATAGTGATGTACCAAAACAGACAATTATCATTCTCTGCAAGATTGTCATAAAAAAGTTTACAACTGTCCTTTCCAGCTCCTTGATTTTTGGATTGTGGTGAATAAACAGTCTACTGGTGTCACCTTTCATGCTGGTTGGCAGAATCATGCAGTTTTCCTTCTGTCTCCATGCTTGTGTTTTGAATCGTTGCGCATGGAGAATGTTTGGATGCTGCGCGGCCCACTTGAGCATATTTTCCGTTTCCACTTTCGCCCACTAATACGGAAACCAGATGAGGATTTTAATACTGTCAACCACGATTCCCACTGATGTTGACCTTCTTTGTAGCCTTGTTTCTGCGTATTCAGTACATGACATGACTGCAATTCTGTGGATCACACACATTAATTACTATTGATCTGGCAAAATATTATCAAATAAGTATGTCAAACACACCGATGAGATCTGAGAATCAATTCATGCAGTGGAATTATAGCGCCATCAAGTGATAAACGCTTAAACTCACCAACCAATGGGGGCATTTTCAAAAACTAATGAGTCCAAAATTGTCAAACGTCAATGTAAAACTGCACGTTACTGATAAAAAAAATCTTTCAATAATCTCAAACAGTTCGTCTTAAAGTGTACTAATTTCCCGAATAATTTACCAATGCTTGGGTTTTTAAAACTCCCATTGAAGTGCATTTTTGCGTAATGGGAACCTTGAGTACGTGACACTTACGATAACGGACATATTTTGGTGTAACACACAACATAGTAAGACTGGCTCTGAAGTTGACACCTCCGACATGTGTAAGTTGTAAGTCGTCCCTCGGATCATCAGTTTCAATTTCATTTTATCATATAATGAATTCTCAGTTATATTAAGATAAGATATATTAAGTTGCTAGCTAAATTGACGCTAACGCTCGCTGCACCGTCTTCGCTTGTTTCTATGCTTGTTAGCGTTAGCTTAGCTTAACTTAGCATGTCAACAAACTTGATAAAACTACAGCAAGCAGCTTACATCTTCTTTGTTGAAAGGAATGGAAAACTTACGAGTTAGCAGCGGTTTGATAACTGTCCCAGTACTTCGCATTGAAATAAACAGAAATCGTGTATTTTTAACAATAGACAAGAAAGCAGCATTATTGTCTTCAGTGCTGCTCATTACGTCGAGGTAAATCTCACGATTAACTTTTTATACTCCTCGGTAACCAACAATGGATATCTGTTTATGAAGAAACATCGTAAATTCTAACCCCAAATTTCCAAACCAATATGTCGGGATGCATTTGGAGGAAAGCTATACAAAATGATAATGATAGTGAAGTGAAAGTGAAAGGCAATAAAAAAAAATCCCATATCTTAAAAGTCAGAAAGTAAGGGTTAAGATAAGATCATTTTAATTTTAAAATCATAACTTCGCTAGGAACTAGGAATGTGGCCACTTTCACTTTTTCTAGATGAATTATCTTGTAATTCACACATTTCATTTGTGATCTCTGTCAACTTTATCATCTGTACTTGCAGCGTGGACAGTGGGGCACTCTGACGCACATTGCACATCTTAATCTTGACGTTATCACACCATCCAATAAGTTTTTGTAGATTGCAATCTGTGTTCATATTGTTCAGTCCCGCCTGCTCTGTTACATGCATTGCTGTTTACACGTCATATGATATTGTACATTGTTGACATATTTACATTACAAATGTGTCATTGTCATGTGTTCATGTGTTATTTGTCTGTCTCAGGTTGCTGTGTCTTTACACGGAAGATTTCCCTAAAATCCCACTAGAATCATGAGTGGCTCCAAGCCGGACATCTTGTGGTCGCCCCACCACCCTGACCGTTATGTCATCTGTGACTCGGAGCTCGGGCTGTACCGCATCGGACCTGTGGGCAACGCGGAAGCCAAAGCCGGCACTCTCCCTCTCTCTGAAGAAACTGCTGCTACTTTGCTGGCCATAAACTCCGACACCCCGTACATGAAATGTGTCGCCTGGTATCCAAAGCACGAGCCCGAGTGTCTGCTCGCCGTGGGCCAAGCAAATGGTAGAGTCGTTCTCACCAGTTTGGGCCAGAGCCACAATTCCACATGTAAGGAGCTGGTGGGGAAGGAGTTTGTGCCTAAACATGCCCGTCAATGCAACACTTTAGCCTGGAATCCTGTAGATAGCAACTTACTGGCTGCTGGGTTGGATAAACACAGGGCGGATTTCTCTGTCCTCATATGGGACATTAGCAGCAAGTTTTCCCCTGAGGCAAGTGTAGCAGCTGATAAGATCCGTCTATCGGGTGTGGATTTGGACTCGGGTTCTGTAGTGACAAAGCCATTGTACGAGTTAGGCCAGAACGACGCTTGCCTGTCTCTGTGCTGGTTACTTCGTGACCCAAAGCTGCTGTTGGCTGGAATGCATCGGAATCTGGCAATATTTGATCTACGGAACACCAGCCAGAAGACCTTCGTCAACACCAAAGCCATCCAGGGTGTGACGGTGGATCCACACTTCCATGACCGTGTGGCCTCCTTCTTTGAGGGTCAGGTGGCCATCTGGGATCTGAGGAAGTTTGAGAAGCCTGTGCTCACGCTGACTGAACAGCCCAAACCACTCACCAAGGTATGGCTATGTATGGCTCTGCCCAATTTGGGCTTTGGGGACTCTGGAAATGAGCTCATGATAAAGTGCTAAATGTTTCCAGGAGCAACAAACCTGACGAGAACAACGTGACTTAGTGCGAACATGACGCTCCCAAACTGACCCAACTGAAGCAGAGGAATTACAGACATATCTTCACGTGTTGATTTAATTTGATGATCTAGTTACTGTCACCATGCATGGGGCGGTGAACATTTTAATTTTAGATTTTAAATTTGCTGTAACATGCAATCCAAAGTAAAGTTTACACCACAAATCAAAACGCATTTGACTGCAAAAGACAAAAATGTATCGGTGAAGGCAAAGACTATTATAAGTAGAAGAAATTTGATGTCATTGTGTCTTGGGGAGCTCCGTGCCGTAACATCTGAGTGTAATGTTAATGCTTTTATGTTACGATAACCGATTTTGAAACTGGGAAGTGTACATAGAGATGGGAGTCCAAAAAACACTGAAGTAAAACAACAACAACTTTGACAACATATTTATAGTCGCATCAGGAAACTCGAGTAACTACTCGGGTCATGGGGTCTTTTCAGTTTTGGAGTTGTTCCCAAATGTGTATAGTAGTGAAAACAAAGATTTGGAGATTGATTAAGACTTTTTTTTTTTTTGTCCTTAGGTGGCTTGGTGTCCAACCCGTAATGGCCTCCTGGCTACACTGACCCGTGACAGCAATATAATCCGCCTCTACGACATGCAGCACACACCCACGCCCATCGGCGATGAGACAGAGCCCACCATCATCGAACGAAGTGTGCAGCCGTGCGATAGCCAGATCGGAAGCTTCGCCTGGCACCCGTCCTCACAGAACCGGATGGTGGTGGTGTCGGCCACCAACCGTGTCATGACCGACTTCACCGTGTTCGAGCGCATCTCTCTGGCCTGGAGCTCCACCACCTCGCTCATGTGGGCGTGCGGCCGACATCTGTACGATTGCACCGAAGATGGGGCAGAAGGACTGGAGAGCGTTATTGAGAAAGACATAGCTACTAAGATGAGGGAGAGAGCTCAGTCCAGGTATGGACACGATACCGTCCAGGTTTGGAGGAACCACCTGCTGGCCGGAGGGAACGACCCCCAGCTTAAATCTTTGTGGTCTGATCTGTCTTATATCCTTTATGAAGACTAAGTGGGAGGAAATGCCAGCTTAGTGTGATAATAACAGGGACGGTATTGGGCCTTACGTTTTGAATCTGGTCCAAACTGGTAAGCCAAGAGTGCTGTTTGTGTCAGACTCCTCTGACCATAGACCTACAAATTTCCTGTCACACTAACCCTAACCCAACCAGTCGGCAGCCAGAGAAAATTCAACATTCTTCATGCGGCAATTTCTTCATAATTGGAAAATAAAACCAAAGTTCACTCATATCAATAAATCAATTGGCTTCATTCGTCATTATCTACCTTCCAACTACATTATATGAACGACGGTGTTTCGTCGCAGAGCCCAAACGTGTAATCTTGAACCTGGCAAAGCCTAATCAACAGTCTGGTTCCAGCTGGTTCGGAGAGTCGTGTCCAGCTGAAATAACAAGGCTGTCGCACGAAGAAAGAAAATGAAGATTTAAGAAATGAGAAGATAAACTTTAATGATCCCTGGAGTTAAATCCAGGTGTTACAGCAGCATAAGAGGCCAAGACCAACAGACCCAAGTATGTAGCCCATGTATTCGTATAGGTATGGATATGTAATATGAATAGGTATTTATTTAGGTAATGTGTATCCGTAATAATGTAGAATTGTACTCGTTGCACAGCTAGGACTTCATCTCTTTGTGGTGGCAGATGCATGTTCTCCACTATTTCCCCCATAAACAGTAAATCTTTATTGGCATGGGTTGATGTTACCTTTTAACTATTCATGTTTTGATGTTCCCGTCCCATAGCTGTTACATTTCCTATGTAAATATTACTTATGAAGGTGTGTGTGGAGGACATGGAGCTGAAGCTGCAGGGGAACAAGCAGTCTGTCATTTACTCTGGGATCAAGAACATCGTCAAGAGCAGCTCAGGTGAGGAACCTAACACGTGGACATTTCAACCCACCTTAGACTGATAATCCATAGTTGTTTTTTTTTCCTCTCACGACTCACATCTAAACAGTAAGGAGCTCTTGTGGAGTTGATTAGTAGTAATTGTGAGAGGTGCCAATCTGGGGAGCTGGGAATTAGATTTTGGCACCTGTTGGACAGCAGTCGCTCTTCTTCTTGTTTATGTTTGTGTTCCCCCAGCTGAAGTTGGCTTTTTAACACTTACTTCTCTAAGGGTTGATGATGATGTCATGTGACACAAGACTACCTACCTGGATTTCCGGGGTATATCAGATCAGACACGTTTCATGAACAGTCCTTTGCAGAAATGCTCGTAAAAAGTTTAGAATTAGTTCAGAAGTAAAATCCCATGGAAAAGTTGTGTTATAGTTCCATTATTTTTAAAAAAGGAGAAAATTAGAATTCACGCATAGACGTACAAAAGAGGCACCGTATCAGAGTAAGTTACAGTATATAAAAGAAAAATGAATATGAAAAAATGTTCCCGGATTTTCCAAGAAGTGTCGGAGCGAAATAACATTTTTTATCATTTATACTATAATACTACTATTATACCATGTTGTGGAATTTAGATGCCTTGTTTGATTCTCCATGTGGTCCACCTAGGCACCACTGAGAGCCGAAGGTGCTGGAGCGGCTCCGATCGTCAGACCGACGTACCTCGATACCACAGCGAGGAGCGCCTCCTCGCCTTGCGTCTGTGCGGCTGGATCAGCCGGGGAACCGACATTGACGTGGAGCTCTTCGTGCGATCCCTGGAGCAGGAGCGCGAGTGGGAGCGGGCAGCCGCCGTGGCACTCTTCAACCTGGATATACGCCGGGCCATCCAGATCCTCAACAGGGGAGCCACTTCGGAGAAGGGTGTGTGCTACAGCGGTTCGGGGAGTACGAGGGAGGTCAGGAGGAAAGGAAGCGAGTGTGTCGTTGGATAAAAGTGACAGGAAGAGGGAAGGTTCCAATCGAGACCACAAACGTAGCTGCAAATATTCATTTTTTTTATTCATTTATGTTTACTTGTGTAAATGAATATGCAGCTTTGTATGTGGTTTTAAATGGATACTTTTACCCACAACGTTCAGACATACTCTAATTTAAGGAATTATATTACTTCTGCTACTTCAAACAAAAATGCACGTCCTAAATGAGGCTCCGTTGACTTTCACAGTCATCTCTGTCTCTCTCTTTCTCTCTCTCTCTCTCTCTCTCGCTCGCTCTCTCTCCATATTCCTTACACTTTCCTCCTGCTGTTTCAACAGGAAATACACTGGATTACATCAAAAATGCAGCTCTACAACAAACCTATGCCGACATGCTGTCGCCCTTTTTAACTGAACGGAAAAGTTTACAGGAGCAGATCAGAATATCAAAATCTAAATCATAAGTGCGCAAAATGCGTTCAGTTACGTGTTGTCGTATAAAAAGTGGAACTTCACGGTAGCCTTCTTTTTCCGAGACACACTTATCCTGAGTTAATGGATACGTAAAGAAACGGCCTTTGTTTACCCACGACCGAACTGAGAAATATTCCACCAATGTAGGTCAAATGTTTTTCCTCTGTGTTCTAATGAGTGTTTCCTGAGCATGATTGATGGGGTGATTCATTAGATAAGGCGTGTCAAGGCAGCCATCGGAGAAGTTTCACTCCAACGTCTCCGACAGCAGCTCTGACTCCTCCAAATACTGATTCTCATCACAAACACACTGAACATGTCAGTGATTGCGGTTTGACTGTGACGGGTTCCCAGCTTACGTTTTGGAACGATTGGTAGGAGGAATTATCCACAAAGTAACATTCCAGCGGACCATTTAAAAACGATTGCATTCACATGTACATAATTACTTTCACAGGAAAAGCCAGCAACTTCAATTTAATCATATTTTACCAAACCAAAGGTCACAACGCTGTTTAGTATTTATTAGTCTTTCATATTACTTTAGCCTTTAAAGCCCATTTTTACACTTTCATTTTTCACTGTCACCAATGAGAGAATTATTATTACTCTTTACAATCCTGCATAAACTGTCTTCTGATAGCAAAATGACATCATTGAGGTCATTGTCACGGACCAGCTACAATACCTCCGCGGACCACCAGGGGGCCGTCGACCACCGGTTTAAAACCCCTGGTCTGTAGCTGTTAAACCATGGTCTAGTAGTCTATGACCTGTTCACTGTTGTTATTGAGTGTTGGAGACTTGATGGGAGGACGGTTCAAGTCTTAGTCTTCTGGTTTTAGCTTGGATTGCTGTTCTCCGATGAGGTCCAAAACATAATGGAGGTGTTTTTAATACGTTCCTCTGTTCCTCTACGTAATCCTTCAAGAACATTTCACGGCTTATTTTATCATTGAACATTGAACTAAATAAAGTATACATTACTCAAATGCAACCATAGACTGAAACACATCAGACGCTCCGTCTTTGAAAACATTTTGTCTATACCTAAGTTTGGACCGTGGTGTTGCATTTACAGTGAAGACTTCTCTGACTCCTCCCTCACAGGTGACCTGAACCTGAACGTGGTGGCCATGGCCCTGTCCGGCTACACCGACGAGAAGAACTCCCTGTGGAGGGAGATGTGCAGCTCCCTGAGGCTGCAGCTGAAGAACCCCTACCTCTGCGTCATGTTTGCCTTCCTCACCAGTGAACCCGGAGCCTATGACGGCGTGCTGGTATTGAATCTCATAGTGTCGTGAAACTTTAATGCTATATTCCAAACAAAGGGGAAATGCAAAAAAAAAGAAGAAAAAAGTCAAAATCTTCCTTTTTAGTATGTGAATTGGTCCTCAGTTGTAGTTTTGTGTGCATTGATGAAAACTCCGACATCTGTTCTTAACTCTCAGCGATGAATAAGCACTGTAGGTAACGTTTCTATTTTGAGAAAGTCCTCAGGTGCAGAGGAAGAGCTGTGTTTTACATTTCTGTCAGCAGTACGATAAAGTCATGAAATGCTTAGCAAAAAAATCAACCCACGCCCGGCACATGTGTTTCTACTTTTTCCTTCCTTTTTCCTGTCTTCGTTGCATCAGATTCTGGACACCAGCTGCTGTTAGATTTATTTATCTCTTTAGACTTTTTCCTGGCCAAGAGCGATGCCTCCATGATAGAACATTCACACTGTATATTATCAAAACTTTTCAGGGAAGGGAAGTCGGTTTTTTTTTTGCTAAACTGGCTGCAGAGGGTTGCACGCTCTACATTTCATCAGTATTATTATTATTATTATTTCATCTTCTGCCATCTGGGTGAGGGATTTCCCCTGTCGATGTGTCTTCTAAAACAGTCCAATACAAAAAACAAATATTTACCAGCATTTGTTTTGTGCTCGTCGTTTTGGATCTAAATTCCCGGCCCAGTCAGACGATGGTGTCTGGATCACTGCGGGAGGTTCAGGCGTACGACCGAAGGAGGCATCAGCGATTTAGTGGCGCCTCTTTGAGGACAGTATACAGACAAAATGACCCCTTGTCTTCATTTCTTTCAGTATGGAAGTGGTGTTGCTGTGCGGGACCGAGTAGCCTTTGCCTGTATGTTTCTCAGTGATGCACAGGTATTATTTGCTGCACTAAATTGACCTTTCACTTTTATCTGAACTCTTTAATGAGTATAATATGTTTGAAGTTCGTGCTGTGACATTTGTCTCTGCAGTTGCCCCGATACATTGACAAACTAACCAATGAGATGAAGGAGGCGGGTAACCTGGAGGGCATCCTGCTCACAGGGCTGACCAAAGACGGTGTAGACCTGATGGAAAGCTACGTGGATCGTACTGGAGATGTCCAGACTGCCAGCTTCTGCATGCTGAAGGTTAAACAAACTGTCCTTTTTTTTTTTAACTTCTCAGGACTCCCAATAACGCCAAGTATGACCGGAAAAGGTTCACTCTAACCGGACTGTTCTGGTATATTAGGGCAGGTGACACAAACTCCATTCTGGATGTTGTTGTACCAAGCAAACATTGGATTGGTTACTTATGATCAAGGTCATGATAAGTACAACTACAGTATGTGAATCAGCCACAAAGTGGCACAGTGCTTTTACTAGTAACCCAAACAGCCGATACAAAAGCAGAACAACGTTGTCTGTCAGGGTTTGAACCAAGGAATAAATGAACCGCTGTGCCGATTTGCATCCGTAAAGAAATCAGTGCACCTGTTAAAACTTGCCTCTTCATTTCTGAGAGGTCACAGCCATTGTTGTCAACACAGTTATCACCACGCCGCCTCCTGTAACAACTTGAAGCGAGGCTCCGTTGTTTGCTTTTGTGTACTTGTTTCTATAAGGAAACACTAAACAAATTAAAGTGGTTGAACAGGTCTGCAGGTCGCTCTGCGCCTGCTTCAAGCAGAGCAACTGCCTCGGTTTGCTCTCTTTAATTTCCTGTTCTAACCAGCCGCTCAAAGGAGAGCAGCTTCGTACAAGGCAACCATCACACAAGCAGATACTTTATTCACTGTACGCACACCTCTGATGTACACGTTCCTTCAGAGGGGTGGGTCAGTGTAGAGGCAGGGAGGTTCAGTATTTAACAAAGCTTTTGCAGTAGCCAGTGTTGCTTCCCTCTGTAATTGGAAATGTGGAATAAAAGAATTTCTCCCAGCAGGGCTCACCGGGTGACGTTTTGAAAGACCCTCGAGTTCAGTGCTGGATCGAAAACTATCGCAACCTGCTGGATGCCTGGAGATTCTGGCACAAAAGGGCCGAGTTTGACATCCATCGGGGCAAACTGGACCCAAGTTCCAAACCGCTGGCACAGGTAACCAAGGTCCCAGAATGAACAACAATGGCTCCATGATTACATGTGGTAACATCAATCACTACAGGTTACTACAAAATGAGTTCATTGAAAAAGCATGTTTGCTGTCTTTTGTTTGTCGAAGAACTGAAAACAGCCTGTCTTGTGTTAAACGTCATTTTTAAGTATCTTAAACATTACTAGCCCTTATAAAAAAATAACAAAATAGGCCACTTGTGTTGTTTATTACACTACAGGGAGTTTGTGCCAAGCAGTCTTTGATTGTTCAAAGATTGCTTTTAGCCGTGCTCATAATTCCCTCAAAGCTCTGCTGTCCAATTCTCGTCAGAAAAAAAAACTTTGTTCTAGTGAGTAATTTCAGAGGTTTTTCTCCTTTAATTTCAATATTGTTGAACAGTACTCACACCTCGGTGTACATTCTGTGAGACCATGACTTATGTTTTTTCTATTTTGTGAATATTTCCATAGTTCTGCTGCCTACCTCGCCGCATTCTTTTGTTCCCAGTGATCAAGAATGCTGTGGTTATTATTTTCTTATTGAACACTTATCTAACAGTGCCCTCACAATGAAATGCAGACAGCTGGCGAGCGTGTGTTCAGGTTCACCGCTTCTTATCAGCTGACCTTTGTATTTGTTCCTGCGCTGCAGGTGTTTGTGAGCTGCAACTTCTGTGGGAAGTCCATCTCCTACAGCTGCTCAGCGATGCCCCACCAGGGCCGCGGCTTCAGCCAGTATGGTGTCAGCGGCTCCCCCACCAAGTCCAAAGTTACCAGCTGCCCCGGCTGTAGGAAACCTCTGCCACGCTGTGCCCTGTGCCTCATGAACATGGGCACACCTGTTTCCAATTGCCCAGGTAGGCTGGCCTGATATTCAGCTGATACTTTCAATAACAGCCACGCAAGCTTGGTGCAGCTTGAGACGCTATCGTACTTAATTACATGAGGGAGAATTTGCAGACTTTGATCAGGATTCAGGGCAATTGCACCTCGAAGTTCAGTTTCCTTATTGCAGTGATGAAGGAGAAGATTTTTTTATACTGACTTTGTTCAATCTTTTTTTTTGGAGGCACAGGAAAGTCAGACGAGAAGGTGGACTTGACAAGGGAGAACAAACTTGCCCAGTTCAACAACTGGTTCACCTGGTGTCATAACTGTCGACATGGTGGCCATGCTGGCCACATGCTCAGCTGGTTCAGGTGGGATATTATAATACTAACAATGAATCGGTACTGAAGAGAGTCATTGCACCTCAGTGGATTCTTAAGTTGTAAGATGTGTTCATTATTGTTCATACCACCATCATAGCCTGTATTTACAGAGCCACATTCACACATGCACATTAGAGTTTAATGACACACACACGCAGTGCAAAATATAAACAAACTCTGCAGTGTTGTGTTAAACCACGGAAGCGTTCCTGTGAATTCCTCCGTTCTACTCTATTGCAGTTTTTTTTTGTTTTTGTCTATATCTAGTTTATTTATTTTTTAATTTATCCTCTACAGAGACCACACGGAGTGCCCTGTGTCTGCCTGCACATGCAAGTGCATGCAGTTGGACACTACTGGAAACCTGGTGCCTTCAGACAGCAGCTAACCAGAGAGAAGACCACAAGAATTTAAAGCCAATCACGAGCCCAGTGTCAACAAGTGCAGGCTCTCTACTGCACCCATGACACACAAACTGGGTGTGGGACAAAGGGTGCCTGTGGCACCCTTGTCTGAAGTTACTGGATGAATAGCATGAACAGTTATAGTCTAGTGAATGTAACATTGAGATATAGACCTATAACAGGGAAGGAGGCAGTGTGTGTGTGTGTATGTGTGTGTATATGTGTGTCTGTGTGTGTTTGTGTGTGTGTGTGTGTGTGTCTGTGTGTGTGTGTATATGTGTGTCTGTGTGTGTTTGTGTGTGTGTGTCTGTGTGTCTGTCTGTGTGTGTGTGTGTGTCTGTGTGTGTGTGTGTGTGTGTGTGTGTGTGTGTGTGTGTGTGTGTGTGTGTGTGTGTGTGTGTGTATGTGTGTGTGTTGTGTGTGTGTGTCTGTGTGTGTGTGTGTGTGTGTTGTGTGTGTGTGTGTGTGTGTGTGTGTGTGTGTGTGTGTGCGTGCGTGTGTGTGGGGCTAAGGGGGGATGATTGAAGTTCCAGTCCGTTTGATGGTTCCAGCCTTCTGCCCCCTCTGTTTGCCTGTACTGTGTTACATGAGGTCCCATTGCTTATGTTGCATTTATATTATACACACACACACACACACACACACACACACATCAGCAGTAACAATGCGTTAAATGACGCACAAACATATGAAGGATGTGCACATGAAATATCACCTACAAATACATGTGTGTGTGTATAAAGGTCAAATTATACACACTCACACACAGGGGAGACCGTACCCCGTGTGGATGTGACCCAATGA